>CAADRB010000064.1:271760-329956 GCA_900708905.1 Hymenolepis diminuta | reverse complement strand
GACTTGAATTAACACGTTGCTCAAAAATAATTCTATGGAAAATTTAAGGATTACTCATTCAAGACAATTCCCTTAATGTTGCCTATGCAATTATTGTTAACTGCGATGCCAAAACCTGTAAATGTTAAATTATGAAGAAACACAAACCATCTATGTGTGATAAAACAGTGGGGAATGGGATGAAAATAAATCAGGAGAGCCCTACTTCAACGAAATTTCATGCTTAACAGGTCAAGCGCTTCAAAATTATTATCGATCAATAAAGTCTTTACCGTATGGAGAACCCGGGTGACAGTATTACTCCCTTGACCTTAACGTATTCACATTTCAAACGTATTCCCTTTTCTTCCCTTCCTTTATATTTTAATCTTCTAAGTCCCCAGTTATAGTGGGTGAAGTAAAGGTTATGAAAATCCGGTGAAATAACATTGGAACATTATTTTTCCAAGTAATTATTAAAATTTTTCATTTCTTTCCCCTGTTTAAAATATTTTAGTTTTCAATTACTGCATTTTAGTCATGATAAATTCCTAGCATTGCAGAAACGTTATCAATCAGTATTCATCCTGGATTAGTAAAAAAATAGCTTTATTTGCGAGATAACTGATTGCTTATTGGCTGGAAGTCAAGAAATATTCTTTACTTTAACATCGATTGAAGTCAGTCAACCAATCAGAATTTCGATGAGGTTAAATGGCTTCGTAAATAATATTCTAATATAATGAGCCACCTTGTAAATCAGACGCGTTTATGAAAGTAAGCAGTCCATTTAATTAATGATTTCAGTTGTTTAAGGGTAGTAATAAAATACTGATATTTCACCAATACCTGGTCTTTATAATAAGCGGATTTATGCTGATGGATACTAATCTCTTAGCGATCTCCTAATCCACTAGCTCTCGGAAACGAATTAAACAGTTGGATATGGGCAAAGCTGCAAAACTGAATCGCCTTCTCCGTTTGTCACTTAATTCGTATTGGTGGATCTGGTTCTAATTGTAAATAGTGATATTCAGAAGATTTTTAAAAAATTGTCCCGAAGTATGCAAAAATAAATAGTACTGGCTTAATTTGCTGCTGAAAATTGTCAAACCCATTCCCAATATCATGTTCAATCCTTAGATAATCGAGACAGGACGGTTTCAAATGGAGTTTCAACTTAAATACCTGAAACACTAGTGAAAATGACATTAATATTGGATTTCGCTTGAGAAAATATTTTAAAATGAATGAAAATGACAGGAGTAAGTCGTCATACTTAATAAAAAGTATTTATTGTTAAATTAGAAAAATCACAGCTCCACACTTATCAATTTTTCTTTGAACTTATCAGTTTCTTCTCCGCTCAAAACAATTTATAAAATTAATTTTTGTTGATAAATTAAACATTATTTTGAGGCGATATTTGTTAGCTATAGCCATCAATGAATGAATGAAATTATATTGTTCATATACATGGTAAATATATGGTTAAGGCGTTCGACCAATAGGAATCGGGCAAATCTACGCACAGATCGCTTATTGGTCTACAGATGTAAGTGAGTATGAGTATCTTTCACACAGGGCTCCAAAACTCAGCCCCCGGATGCTGACAATTGCCATCTTTCATAATCATGTTTACTCACGCCCCGGGTTCAAACTACTACTTTCCGCCCTACTCAGAGTTCTCGGACGCCCAAGGTCAACTACCCGCACCACTTCAGTCACAACCAATCAGCGTTGAGGTCACTAATGATGTTATTTCGATGGCGGATAGTCTCCCCGTCCTCTCATCGCAACCTCAAAATCTTGATGAGGCAATAACAGATGAAGTGAATGAGGGATCTCGTTATTATACCACAATGTATAACAATACAGCATTGGTGACAGCTAATTCTCAACAGAGATCGTCTGATTACTTAAACTATGTTCAATATGAATCCTCCCCTTTGCCATCCTACATGTGGCCCCAAACAGTGGAAGGCACAACTTGGGAAGGAGTTTCTACGGATTATGTCTATACAGATACGAGATATCCGGAACAGCAGCAATCGATTTCGTCTCAAAGGGTTTTTGAGGCTGTTGATCTTCAGCCGCAGACGCAAAATCAGCATCAAAACGGTCATAATCATCATATTCATCAACAAGGTCAGAGTTCATTTCCGGAAGGAATTGCAATTTCTGGAACCTCTATAGAGGTCACTCCTGTTCCGATTGCATGTGGAGGATTCGCACAGCCAAAAATTGCGGAATATCAGTTGGATGGAAGTATGAAGCCACCATTCTCATATATCACTCTGATAGTCTCCGCTATGATGTCGAACAAAGAGAAAAGAGCAACCTTGAGTGAGATCTATGCCTGGATAATGAACCATTTCGCCTATTACAGAAAGAATACAAAACGGTAAGTTATCGCTTACTACCTGTCGATTGTCGTTTGATATCAGGCTGGCTTTTCAGCTTATTTGATCAGATCTTGATATCTTGGTTTCTCTTGCTTTCCTTGAACGAACGATACTCTAATATCGAATTAGGGCCTATTCATTTAATTTAAATTTTCAGATTCAGGCAAATAGTTTAAGCCAATTTATTAATTGTGTTGTCATTTTCCGTTCACGTTCTAAATCAAATGAAACGAATCCGAGTATGAAACGATCAACTGCTCTGGATAATATAATAAGAGAATCTTTCATTATCATTTCCCATAACACTAATCATAACCACAAAAAAGTATGTAAACGTGTGGAACACAAAAATTTGTCCAACAGATGAGATGGGAATCAAAAGAATCTTACTTCTTTTAATTTTTTTTGGATTTAATCAATGAGTACAGTTAAATATTTCATTTTCTAACCTTTCAAATTTTAGACTTCATTATTTGACCCCCAAGTCTCTAATTGAGGTCATGTTTGCTATTTCCGGGGCTTTGTTAACGATTGATTAAAGTGAGTGGTCGGCTATATCATCTTAATCGATAATAGTCTATAGGCGACAAATGGTACTAGCGAGAACATTTTTGAACGCCAGCTTTCGTATTTGTTATTTGGTATCGGGTATCTAAATTCGTCATTAAAATAATGGGCCATTGAATATCAATTTAGAATTTATTTATTTACTTCAAGTATTTAATTTGAGGAGATCTGTTAACATCACAGTACTAATTGAATTAAACTTTAGTGCTCGCTGGTCAAACCAAATGATATGGGTTTAAAAGTCATATTTTCAAATCCAGCGACCAGCACTGATGGACGCTTTCGGTTGCCTGTCTTAAGAATAATCAAAACCTATGTCTAAATCAGATCAATGAGGAACTTCTCCCTTAACCAGTGGGGTTATTAAAAGTTACTCTCTTCACCGAAATTGGGAATTTTAAAGTTTAAACCCCTTGTTAGGGTTTAGAAATGTAATTAATTTCATGAAAGAGAAAGTTCTGCATCTCCGTGTCGCCATTTGTCAGTAAGGCTGGTAATTTTCTCTGCGGAAATGCACGGGGTTGTTCAAACGCACATTACCCTTTTAATATATAACGCGCAAAATGTCTTATAAAGTTTCGTTCATGTAACCGCAATTCACATGATTAATCTAAGTTTAAATGCAAATAAGTAAGGTCTTATTAAGCTTAGTAGATTAATATCATCAACAAATCGCAATTATCTTAAATTGGCGAAAAAGATGTAACATTTGAAGATTTCATATCTGAAGATGAAAGATTTCTAATGCGATTAATTTGTTTTTTCTCGTTTCAATCTTAAAACTCAAGGCTAACAAGGTGTTATTTTGAAGACCGCTAAGTTGACATTTTTACCGATTACTGTATTACATCCATATGTGTCTATTCGTAAGCATCTATTCCATAAACCACTTCTAACCCAGAGTATATCTTGAATTACGCAATATTATTTTGTTGGGTGTAGCATCAGTTTCATCTTTATTGCCATGGAGCATAGAGCAGACTGGTATAGCTGGAATTTGCAGTTAATTAAAATTAAATTCTGCTACTATTCTCCTTATATTATGTATAAAATAGAATAAAAAATTCAGTTAATTTTTAAAAAAATGTTTACTTGACAGATTTTAATTTTTTAACGTTGGGAGAGTGTTCATTCTGACTTTAAATTTAAGAAAAAATCATTAATTACAAGCGCTATCGTTAGGCTAGAACGTGTTAGTGCTACTCTGCGCCGATGTTGTTCACCCGATTGGTGGATACACTTTCAACCAATAAGCGCATAATGCGCGAATTCGTTACAATCGCATGTGCATGCCGTCAACCAGGTGCTTGAGAGAGCTGCAAGTCAAAGGATCTCACGCACCGCCACTACCCCCACCCCCTCTTAACCCGTGTACCTCACAGTCCCCCTTCCCGCCTCATCTCATCTCACCAACTTCACCATTGCGGTGTGCGCGAAAAGTCGTAAACTATAAACCTCTCTCTCCCCCTTGCAACTCGCAACTTTTCAATAGTTGCTGCTGAGAGTTAGGTGTTGTCAGACTCGCTACAAATATAGAGGGCACACATACATAGAATGATTTAAATCTTGCGGAGAATATGTTGTTGTTCCCCCACTCGATAGTAAATCAGACCATTTCTTTATCTGGTTGTAACAACTTAGGAGTCCTCCTGATTAATTACGCACTCATTTATTAGTCATATATTGCGTTTAAATCAAACCTGTATGAATCCCACTAAGGTGAGAATTACGCAATATACATTTTTCTTTGATTCAACTAATTAGTTTCTGTTCAATTGAAAGAAATTCCACTATGTCTCAAATCTTTGAAATAGCAAAAAATTAATTCTTATCAAGCAATGGTAAATTTTAAAAAATTAATTCATTTATAGTCTTGACGGAGAAAATCAAAATGTTTATAGTTGATTAAATCCATTTGAAATGAGAGAGCCTATCATTTCAACAATACTTAATCTTATTTCTTGGTATTTTGACACTCAAAAAGGATATTTGCTTAGCCCATTATTATTGAGTACATATTAACAAAATTATCTGTTTAAGTTCATATTAATGACGAAAATTAAATCTGGAGCGGGTAGATCCCAATTTATCTGAAAAGAGAGTAAAATGCGTAGATTTTGGTTTTAAAATGTAAGATAAATTTGGATCTCGAATTGTAACTGTATCTCTGTATCCAAACCATTGTCTGTTTTCAGTTGCCCTTTATAAAGCTACACGCTCTAAGACCTCAGGAAGAAGAAAGGGGTAGACTATTAGCTCAAATGGAGGTCACTCTACTAAGGACATAAATAAGGACTTGGTTAACCAATCATTGTAGTGGTACAAACTTAACAGGTGATTTTACATATTCAAGTGTGACCATGTAATCCAATAATCGATAATCCAATGCATGAAAGATGACGCTTGTGAGTGCTTCAAAATATTCGATCAGGCTACCTGTCAAGTTGGAACATAATTTTGAAGATTATTGGGCTGTCAGTTGTCATTCGTCTGAATTTCACGAATTAATTCTATTTCATATATGGCAGTAGAAGACTTATGTCTGGAACTGCGTACGTTTATAGGATTAGGTGTAGGAACCTATATTATTCCCATAGCTACAAAGCTGTCAGTTGTTTAGTTGAGGTTTGCAGCTAATACTAGTCAACTCAGATTAACTCAATCTAATTTGCCTTTGCCGATAATGTAAGCTGAATATTTTACAAACATAGGGAAACAAAACAGAGGCCTAAAGGATAATAATGAACTTCAAATTGGCTTTTACAATGATTAACTTTTTAGTTTCCACACTCGTTTAGGAAAGTGTCGTTTTAACACTTATCTTAGATTGAGGGATTGCATCATTACGCCTCCCTTATGAGAAAATTGAACTCTGTTTCTCCTTTTATTAAGCAGGCCATTCCAACCCCGATGGACATCTGATTTTGCTAACAGGCACGTTAATCGCTGTGCTACGAGAGCGCAGAGGGGTTATGAATAGAAGTTGACGACACATTTCCAATGTTAAATTACACGTACTTCGGTTGACAAACTGGTCTTTCTCTAGGATTGATTCAAATTTCTAACACAATCATCAATCACTTTCATAATAGCAAAACATTAATATAATGAGATTGTAGTTACATTGCCACTTACCCACCATTGCTTGCCAGTTTATTTCTGTCCTAAACCTTTTTCTCTGTTCCGTGTGTGATTTTTCTTTCAGATTCAAAGATGCTTATTGATTTTTCCTCTTTATCTAGCACCTCACACTGAGCTTTACTCTTTTACTAAGGTATAAGTTCTGTTTCATAATTAGAAGGCAACAATAACTTTCCATTCTGTCACGTCTTTATCTATCTTCTACTACGTATACGTGAAGTTCATACAGCTAAGAAGGGCAACAGCACAGCAAATTTCCTATTTCCCCTACTGGTACCACCTAAGCTGTAGCCACCTCACATCAAGGTTTTTGTTATGAACTCATCCTTCTAAGATATCGATACTATGGA
The DNA here is from genome assembly GCA_900708905.1 of Hymenolepis diminuta. NCBI lineage: Eukaryota > Metazoa > Platyhelminthes > Cestoda > Cyclophyllidea > Hymenolepididae > Hymenolepis > Hymenolepis diminuta. Next base: position 323,514 of record CAADRB010000064.1, on the reverse strand, counting down.
GTAAAAATTAGGAGTGAAGTTCAGAGATTCCAGTTTCGAAAATGAGCGCCGAAATTCAAGTGTAAATATTAATTCTTAGTTTTGATCTAAAAAAAATCCATGACTAATCTCATATAGAGCTGAGAGTAAGATTTTGCAGTAGCAATAAAACTTAGGAGATAAGAAATATCTAAAACCATGACATTCTTATACACAAATTAAACTAATAATAAATCCAACCCAACCTTTTCCTTATTTTAATTCTATGATTTCTCTATTCACAAAAGATACTACTGACTGGTCCAGATCTTCCTGTCTAACTCGATGTTGATACAAATTTAATTCAGATGACTTCAACATAAGAGTTTAATGATATCAGAAAATATAAAGCCAATCCTCACCGACATTTTAACTGAATGTTATGCATGATTACCTTTACCTTAACTTTAAACATTTTCATATCTGTGTAACTGACGTCGGTTTAATTAAGCTATTTTGGCTGAACGGTGGTCAAGTTCACAAACTTGTAAATGCTTGTATGTGCGAACACATGTGCGCAAGCAAAAAGTGTAACACTTTTATTGTTACGAATGCACAGTACATTCAGCACCAATTTGAAAGTCAATGTCTCTAATAGGCTAATTCCAGTGCCACGAAAACTGAAAAATGTTTTCAAAAATTAGAGATGCTGGAAAAATTTGTATTAAATTTAATTTAATATTTTCAAGAATGCGATTAATAGATAATTTTTATTTATATTTAAATAATATGTCATTTATTTTATTTTATAATGAAATTATGTGATGATGTAGGCAATGAAATAATTAGGGATTTTTGATGTTCATTTATAATTTGTTATAATATTTTATTGGCACAAAGATGGCAGAATTCAGTCCGCCATGCGCTCTCCTTCAACGACTGCTTCACAAAAGTTCCTCGACCTCCAGGAGAAACCGGAAAGGGTGCCTACTGGACTCTGCATGAAGGAGCCACAGGAATGTTCGAGAACGGCTCCTCTATTCGGCGGTGTCGTAAATTTGTTGATGAACAACGAGTTAGACCACGATCCGGTCGAAGCCGTAGAAAGAAGATGCAGGATGGAAGTAGTGGCAGTAAGGAATGCCAATTACAACCACCTTCGCTCCGTCCAATCTCGAATTCCATTCCCTCCTCCACAACCCCACACTTTCCCCATACCACCGAAGTGCATGAAGCCCAATTGCAACTGCCACCAAGCCTACAACCAATCTCATCTTTGCAACATCCGATGTAGGTGATTAATAAGTCAGCTTAAGTTCATCTGAGTAGCATACTTGAATTCATATATTGTCCTTTCAGAAACTATACATCCCGATTGATCAGTATTCCCGACAGTTCAAGAGATGGATACATGCTAGGAATGTGACAGTATGCGTCAATTATGATCAAAGGGAGAGGGAAAGATTTTCAAAATTTCAATCTTATTTTTTGGTGTCGGTACATTAGGTCTATGACTTTGGTTTTTGTAATAATACTTAAACAATAAAGAATATTTGTTGCATATATAATGAGATAGTACATATGTAATAATTCGCTCTTGTGTATGCTTAATTAGTTTGATCAAAGGACTGGACCGAATATACGAAAATGACAGGGGATTTATAGCACTCTGAGTATTTTTTTACGGTGGAAAGAAAAATCTGATATTTAAATTCTTCGGTCTTGAAACCAAGATCTATGCAAAGCAAATATCCTCGATGATTTGAAATAACTGACAGCGTTCTGTTTGATCAAGTTTGAAGAAGATTATTGAAAAATTGTACTAGATATCTCTTTTCACGCTCGAAGGCTTGAATTTGTTTGCATTTCCGTAACCGGACATCAAAAAATGTAGTTCTTCCCGATGGAAGAAGAAACTGAATTAATCAGGTTTTAAAGACTGCATTGGCAGTGTAGTCTAAATAAGTCTTTATTAAAGAACACCTTGTATATTAAGGAAGTTAATATGAAGGGGTATATAGTTTACAAGGTATTAATGGGGATCAAGATGTTAGAAACTGACCAAATTGTTAGTATGGCCACATTCGTCTCTCTCAGAATGCGATCTGAAGATGAGTATATGTCAGCATGTTATCTTTCCTTTGGTCCACTAAGCGCGCTAGCGTGTATACTTCTGCTTCGGCTATCATACACAGAAACGTGCCTGATGGCTTTAATTGGCTGGTTGCGCCAATTAGAGTTACTGATTTATTAATAGATTTCTCAGATTTTTTGGTTATACTTTCAAATGCACTCAGAATATGAGTTTACTTCTGTGTGAGGAACGCAGGAGGCCGAGTTTTGTATTTTACTTGTATTTATGTTTTCAACAGTAATAGTGACCTTAGTGGAGTCATTTATATTTGATATATGAATCAAAAATTTTCGATGCATCTGAAAGAAGTTCACAGACTTCATCTCCCACGCACTAGTCTATCGAGTAGTGTATTTTCACACTCGTGCTGCCAACCATTTCCTGCGTATCCAAATTTATATAAGCAAATGTGTTTATCCCAAAATAAAAGACGTCTTTTGAGCGACAGATAATCTCACTTTCGGGTCTGAGTAACTGCAGATCATAGGGCATATTAGCAATACTGCAGTGACGACATGGGTTAATAATAGCGAAAAACGATTGGTTCAATAAACATGAAGAAGAACCCATTCTGATGACGGAATTGCCGATTAGAATGTATCAAGAATAAGACAAAAGAGCTGTTTAAATTATACAAGTGCTGAGTATTGGTTAATTAAACACTTGGAACTAGGAAAAAACCGGCAGTTTTGATTTTGCTAAATTAATACTCTATTTCAAGTACTTCCCTGAAACAAAACCAGCTATATATATTATATTGTTTAAATGGTTTCCAAGTAGATTCATTTTGGTGTTAAAATGACACCGTCTTTACATTATGAATTTGGCATTCATTGGGTTGTAATGCAGATATAGAGGACTCACTAATGTATAAAATAGTTCTCAGAAAGTTAATATTCTGGGTACATGAAAAATATAGTGGTGAATTTAAAGTATTATTCTTATATCATAAGCAGATAGTAGAGACTTAAATCATAAAATTTGTTAAATATTTGTAATTTATGTCATAACACACTCCTTTTAGACCACATTTATAAAATCTGGCTCAGTTGTAAGTAAACTGACCTCTACTTAATCTGGACTGTTTGATCTTTCTGAAGCTTAATTGAAAAATGACGATAATCTCTTTAGATGGCTCCCTCACCGTTTGAATTACGTTTGACTTACTGACTTGCCTCACAACATAGATGCATTCATGTGCAGTTAAGTATTCTCCCGTCTTCTTATTTTGAGTAAATTGGTCCTGGTAATAACGTGACTCTGGGATGGGAGTTTAATCATCCCAGGATACACAATTAATAAATTACATAGACCTCCAAGATAGTAGAAGGAAACGCTAATCGTGTCACCACAAGTATTTTATCCGTACACAATAAATAAAGGTGGATGAATTAGGATTTTAAGCCTATTTAATTGGCAATAACACCTCAAATTCCAATTCACAATGGCAGAACTTAATATAATTTTATGATACCTTTTCATACCGCTCATAATTTTCTCTTGTTATGTCTTGGAATACCAGTAGTTGCCAGATGAATCAATCTAGGTGTTTTCCCAGTCGATGAAAATTTGGCCCTCCGAATGCAGTACCGAATTTTTGCTTCCGTATGTTTTGTTTCAGTTGCTTGAGTGAGGGGCTGCAGACGTGAACCACTTGTCCAGTTGGCAGAAAACTTCTTATCTGGGAAACTTCAGATGGTCCGATGAACGGAACAATAAAATACATTATCAGATAATTATTTACATGTATTTTGGCAGCTTCCTTTAAAATTACTCAAAGCAACTCTATCATTTAGCACTAATCAGAAATTAACACTTTTAATTTATACCATGCAATAATTAAACGATATTTCGTGATGATATTTTGGTGATATATGGCAGTTTGTGTAGTAACCGCAATGTATCAAAATTATCTTCGTTTCTGTGTTTGTTAAAAATGGATAAATATTCCTCATGTAGGTTCTGACATTTTGTGATTAAAGTTTAATTAGTGGAATTATATTGACGTTTAGTGCTTTGTTCAGAAGACTCCTGTTATTTTGATCTTCGGTGGACTGAAATCAATCAAATTGCTAAAACAGTTCGGAGGTGGCCGGGAAAGCCACACCAATGTATTAATAAATAAATTGGGGTTTATATAAAAGATTCCTTCCAAAAACGTTTGTCATGTCTGGTCGTCATTGCCTCCGTGTGATGGTTGATGTCTATGCACTTAACTTTGTGTAAATACGCACGCACACCCGTGGAACCACTTAAAAATGCTGTTGTGGAGATCGTATCATCATCGTACATCATCAGGTGTAGATTAACATCTGTTGTCACAGCAAAAAGAATTCTCGTATGGGCATTAATATTGTATTTGGCTAATCTGATGGGCCCCAAAAGATTTTGCACAGCATTAAAAGCTTACGCTCAACATCGGTCTGCAGACTTCGAGGTTCAACCGAAATTTATTTGATGCTACGAGTAGTATGACATGGTTCAACGAATGGCCTTTACTCTTCAAGCTAACCTTTCCAATTCTCTTGGAAGTAGTCTATTCTAACTAATTGTCTCAGATGGTAAAAGATTCGACCCCCCTCGGCATAATGATTACACCGATAACTTGTATATGATGAGCAGTAGACTTAGTTCGCATTGACTTAATAACCAAAAGGACTTCCAGTGGCTAAGTTCACGTTGCTTTAAGGCATATCAATTCCTGATTCCCTATAGACTACATTTGATCTAATTTCTTTACGTTTTTTGATATAAAAAGGCGCACATAAGAATTACTTAATATTAGGAACGTGCTTTCTTTCTGATTTTGGGCTTGACCTTTTCTCATTTGTAACTAGTACAATTACTGGGAGATTTAAGTAACCGATGTGTACATGAGAACCACAGATAAAATTAATTATATACCCACTTTCTGACACGCACTAAAATTAAACAAAGCTTGTTACTAATCCTTGTGGAGTAAGATCACATTTTTAAAACTTTTCAATGAATAAGTAATTGTTACTAATGAGCAAATAAAAGCTTAGTGGTTCAGGTAAAAATATAGAAAAATGAAGATACATGCATGGGGAGTTTGGGATGAAAACGGATCAAGTTAAATTATAAAATATAGTCGCATAAGGAGATAGCATTATCCAAGTTTATACGCTCAAAATTTCAAGCTTTCAATAAGTAACTATATTCAAACTAATTTGAATCCATGTGGTAAAGCCTGTTTTGTTTTGTTATTTACATTTTAAAAAGCTGCATAAATTCGCGTTTTCGAGCAATATACAAATTTAAGATCTCCTTAGTTTGATGTCTGATTCTAATTTTGATCTTATGCATTTGAATCTAAATTTTGATATACCCATTTAGTTGCATTTAATATTCCAATTACTGGACCCCCTGATTTGATATTGAATTTAATCATATTCAATTTGTCTGCAGCAAATGCTACGCAAATAAACCCTCGGCTTAACCAAAGTAATCCTCTTGGAAGTCCAACTAGCCGCAGACGAGTACAAAAAACTTCTTGCCAGTCTTTTAGTATAAATTGACCCCCTCCCTCCCCCTCCCCCCAAATTAGTTAGGTTACATCTAAGGTGATAAGAACACAGAAAGTATAATGTGAAGAGCTCTTTACTGATAAATGTTTTGTAATTTTGAGACCAATTAACACTACGCTGCACAAATATTGATCACTATTTGACTGAGAGGCCTCTACACGCACGTTCGAGCTTGCTCGATGCGCAATCAGCAACACGACCGCACTTTCCAGAATTTTCTAGCGCGTGAGATCATTTTAAACATCCTCGGCAGTGTTGAACACTCAAACTGTCAAAAATGAGGAGATAGGAAAAAAGGAAGTTTTTTAATTTAGTCATACACCATTTTTCATTTAAGTTGTAATATTTAAAATTAAAAAAATATATTTGGAGGACCGTTAAGTTTTAAATAATATATATATATATACATATATACATATGCCTTAATATGTTTAATTACATTTAAGACAGTATATAGTGTACCAAGTAACATAAAGAATGTATTATATTATATGTTTATTATAATTATAGAAGTTATTTGGTATCAGTCTTTTTGCCGCTATATCAGTAAGGAAGTAAAAAGTGAAAGTAAAAAAATGAAGGAACGGTGATCGACCTTCAATTATAGGGGGTATTTTAAATTGTTTTCGGATATCCTCCCGGTTATGATGTCTGAATTGGGCAAGTTGTAATAAGATAATAATAGATGTTAAAACTTGTGTAAATTTCAGAATTTTTTCGTTTGAAACAATGGCTTTTTGTAAAAATTGAATAGATAGGTTGTTTGAGATGAAATATGCTCTAACACAAATCCACAGATGCACGCTTTCTACCGTTGTACTTTATCTAAAATTGAAGTATTTGTAATAAAGAATACTTTTGACTTATGTCTACTTGCGGGAAGCCTTTATTGCGGTATCGTTTATTCTATATATGGCTTCATCATTTTATTCTTATGTAATGTCTATGTATAATATTTTAATTATAGTATATTTTGAAATTATTATACCAAAATACATGAATTTTGGATTGCTATACTTCTATAAATAGAAATTAAGTCATGTCGGTGGTTTTTGCCCTCCCTTAACTTTAGAGACCCCTATTATTTTGGCTGAACTTGACGAAACGCATTCTGCTTTTACCTGCAGTATTAAAACGGAACCAGCTAACACTGGTAAGTTGTTTTTTCATATTTTTTAATAGAGGGAACGATTGATTTAAACATCGCAAACTAGATTAAGCGAATATTTGTATTGATGCAAAAGCAAATGTGTATGTGCGCATATACAACATCGAAATTAGGTATAAGGACGATAAATTGCAAGCTTTCATGATTGCTAACCGTTTCTCCTTCGGCCATCTTCCTTTTGACCCTTGAATATGTAAATTCAGCTGGTTTCTGGGAGTCAAGATATTTGGATTTGCTAATCCACTTACCGAGTATTCACCGATGGGTATTGAAACTGGGATCTTCGGGTTGGTAGACGAGTATATTAACCATCTATACGTGGCTGGTATCGAGGATCAGGTGAATACAAATGAATGGCATATCACCGTAGTTATTAATAATAAATCGTATGTTTGGTGCACATTTCTCTCTGAGTATTGGGTTTGAATCTCTATTCTGCCCTCTTTTCTAGCGGCAATCTGAAGATAATTGATTCAGATGGTAATCATATGTCGACTTTCTTGTTCTCTATGTCTAAAATAGGTCTAATCCTGACAGCAAAGCTTGATCGAACTAGGCTTAGAAACCCTCTTGCAAAACTAATGATGTTTCTAATGGCCAATGGGATACACCAACCATTCGTAACTGAGATGACCAAGACCTAAGTAGAACCACGTACTTATTGGAAAAATGGCAATAAATGAGAGGATAAGAGAGGAAGGCGTTAGTATTGAGCGAGGGCAACTTGGGTTGTTAGAAACAGGCAAAATAAGATGCACTGATTGGTTTAGTCTTCTGTGAGTCGATGTATGCTTTATATAATTGCTACAATCTATCACATCATATAGGAGTTTAACCGTGAAAAATCACATTCTCTGCCAAGTTTTCGGAGTTTATTCAGAGATTATTATTTTATCATTAATTATTCATGTTCGTTATTTCTTAGGTAGAATAAAATCTACTCATGTACTGTAAATAGGGGCTTTCTGCCTCAAATTAGCATGGTCTCAATATGAAGCTAGTAATCGATATCTCAGAGTGGATAGAGGCTTACCCTAGAGCTTCTTATGGTACCCGAAGTAAGAAGTCTGAATTTGAATGATTAGTAAGTTGATTTAACTCAGAAAGCCTATCCGGATCGAGGCCAGTCGATGAGCTGTATAAAATTGCCTAAGTAAAATGTCACTGGTGATTTGATGAGCTAGTCGTCTATTAAGTGCTTTTAAATGGATAGGAAAGAGAGGGAAAATTTACTCACAAATAAGTTAACGAATATTCCAAATTAACATCATTTCTTTTTTTGCAGATTTCAAGTGTGAAGTATGTGCGAAATCCTTCTCCAGAGCTTCCTACCTCAGAAAACATGTATTGGGTGTTCATAAAAGTAGGCATTCTGTTTGCATTATCCTTCTATGTAATTATTTTAGTTATTATTACCCATACCAATACAAAAATATTTAAATTTTTAATTATGAGAAGCAACAGAAATTGGTTAGCAGAAAGTTCAAATGATTAAGAGAGGGAAAGCAAAAAAGATGCTGAGAGCAATGCCAAGGTATCAAAGAGTCTTGCCTTATTTAATATTTGGAGTCGGGTTGTATAATATTTGCTGAATGGGTACCTCATCTTTCAAGAATAAAAAATCTCCTGGACTGCAGGGTTGTTTGTCCGCGGTATTTAGGGCTTTTTGACTGTTTTCAATCAAGAAAGGTCTATCTTGCCACCACAATTCATTTTTTTGTCCCAATGGTTGAGAGGCAAAATGATTTTCCATGCTATTCAATAGTTTACAGTTGATTTATGTAAAATACACCTGCAGAATAAACAATCGGTTATTGGGATAGGTCAATAATATCTAATTGATTTAATACTATTTGATATAATTTTTATTATATTATTAGGCATCACCTTCAGGATTATGAGATCTTTTTTTCTGAATCAAACGAGAGGTAGTAGTCATGGTGCTTTGTTGCAGATTTTCATTTAGACATGTTAGTCAGGTTTGGTGTCTTTCCTCGATATTTTTCGCCACTTTGGCTAAAATCATTACTATTATAAATGAACAAGCTGATGAACATTTATAAAATAATTAAGTCACGATTGCATAGCATAAACTCGTCAAAATTTCTCGAAATCCGGAGCAAATACTTTCGGTTTAACCGTATCGAGTTTACATGCCTCATACCTCGAGCATTGGTTTATTGAAAATTGCCTAATAACGGGATTTTCCCACCATTGCTGCATCATTACCAAACAAGGCAGTGACAAGGTAGTGCTCATTCAGTCGATAACGCCATTTTAAGAGCTCCATCAAAATTGGGATAGATATCTTCTTAAAAGCTAATCGAATACAAAAACATTCCCGAAATGAGAACACTAAGAGTTAAGTAGAACATGTGTACATTGAACAATTGGAAATGAATGGGAGGAGAAGGGAGCAGAAATAGGAAGTGAAATTTGGAAAATGAGAAACGTCGTCAGTACTGAATGAGGACAATCCGGGTTGTAATAATAAGGCGAAATAAAATACGCTTAAGGGGGTCATTGTGTTTTTAGACTGAATAGGCAATGGATAAGTCAGTGTATGCACTACAATAGTCTTTCCCAACTTAAAGGTACCGATATTCACTAAATACAAGAATATTCCACCGAATAACAAGTGCTTGCCTTCTTTCTACTTTCTTTTTTGTGCTATCACTTGAAACTATTGAATTCCATTTCAAATTGTAGACGTGCGACCTTTCAAGTGTGAAATATGTGAAAAATCTTTCAAACAAAAGCGCAAATTAAGAGACCATGTGGGAGCGATACATGAAAGTGAGTGTTTCTCTTTTCTTTATAATCTCACATTGTTCTCATTCTTTTGTTAAAATTGAAAACTACCATTATTATGTCATATGTCCGTTTATTGATAGAAAAGTAAGCATTGTATTGTTTGTAAACATATACATGGCTCCAGAAAAGGAAATTGTCCAGAGAAAAGATAGGGGATTTGATATTTGTGGGTCCTTGCTAACCTCCCTATATTGACAGTGTTATAGCGTTCGATTGACCTGAAGTGTCACTATAACATTATGCGTTATCAAACGCATACTTCCAACACCGATGGGTAGACATCCCATCAAATGCATTTTGATGCAACAAGGAGTCCGCCAATGTTCAAAAGAAGAGCACTCGTTCCTCAATCTAACCTTTTGATTTATTTTGGAGGAAACTTATTCTAACTTGGACTATCTCAAATAAAAATTGAAATAAACGGTCACGAAAGAGGATTGAACTCTTGTGCATAAAAATTGATGGCCCACAAATCGGATGGGCCAAGCTGATTCAGCATTCGATACAGTTGGACTTCTAACTTAATGAGATCATTGAAAAAGCTTAAATATTTCATTAAAATTCAGTCAAAAAGTGAATTTTAATCAGTGTATGAAGTATGTATGCGGCTCAGAAATTATATTGTATTGAAAGAGTCTAATAGGAAATATTAATGTTCTGACTAGGTAATGAAACTTTGTCCTATTTGATATTGCCCCTCTAAGTTTAACTTATATAATTTCCATAGTAGGGCAAAAGGTTTTACAATTTTTCATAATGGGGAAGCAGTCGGACATATTGGAAGTGAAAGTTCGTAAGGGAAAAGTATGTTCTCTTGTAGGCAATAAAAGCGTGAGTCGGGAAATCAGGTGAACGCTGCTTTATCTGAGCTCCCGAATATCAGACCAACTGCATTTTGAAGTTGGAATTCCTTCAGACTTGTCCTTTCTTTTCCTCACCTTGTTTTTCAAAAGAAAAATGTTGATGACAAGATTTCAAGTAGTTTCACAGCTGCCCCTTTTTCACATGCTTAGAGCACACAACAACTAAGCGAGGGAATCCATCAATTGACAGATCATGTTTGGGTTTGTGGTGATCGATTTGCCCTCGCCTTCTCATTTCACTTTATTATGCAAAGAGCCGATGACACTGAAGACCCACACATTATTTCTCTTTTATACACACATCTATAGTTGACGTTCGGTAATGTGGGGCATAGAATATTTGGGATTCATAATCCAAATCTCCCCCTCTTTCTCGCCGAAAACCTCTTTAGCATCCGCTTGAAGTTGCCCTAACCAATTTTTTGTATGTGCAGATTTAGAGGCACTTAATTATGATAACGGGGATTTCAGTAGTATGTAGTAATACCGAACCTTTTGCGTGAAAACTAATCCATAGATTTGTAAATCTCGTAAATAAATTGTTGATTCGACCAACATTTTCAACCTCAAATTTTCAGAGAATGACATTTTTAATGACTGTAAAACGAATAAACATTCATTTTAGATTTGAAACCGTTCAAGTGCACTGAATGTGACAGATCGTTCGCCGCTAAACACACACTTAAGATTCATATTGATGGAATTCATAAAAGTAAGCGTTTAATAGGTGTTAATTATTTACCCACTTTCATTCGATTTCACAGTGTTAATCTATTACTATGCTTTATTACTAAGATGTTTAAATTACTCTCATTGTGATTCCATGTTTATTGTGTTTCTTTTAGAATAAAGTAGCTACTTTGACATCATCCAAGTTAGGCTAGAGCCAAATCAGTAGACTCAGAGCTGTTGAGTTAGATCATCAGTACGTAGAGGATAGGTAGAGGACAGAGAGAGTATTAGAGAGAGAGGGAGAGAGAATAGGAAACGGAGGGGCTAGGTGTGTGGACAAGAAGTTATGTGAAAAGCTAAATGGAGCACACTGAGATAGATGCCCTTTTGAGTCACTCTGTAGCAGTTGAGATGAACAGATCTATGCGTGCGGGTACTGCAGAAGCCATACTTTTGAGTTCTGGAGGATATAACTTTCTAATTCCGTTGAACCTTAATTTACATCTAAAAAACATTCACCTAGTTAGGATTTTTTTAATTTCAAGTTTACTGAACGCTGCAATTCAAAGTAAACTAGTTCGTAGCCAATTCAATCCATCCCTGAGGCTGCATAGTGTCACCCATAAAATTAACAGCATTTCGAAGATTCATGAACCACTTAGTGTTGATAGCAGTACAGTCAGGTTACTGTCTGAGTCTAAAGTATTCGCATAATATTTGATGAGTAGACTAGGTGAAATTAAATTTGAACTAATTCTAAGTAAGGTTAATTTTATAATCTGAGATACTCTCCTTAAAATGTAATGTTCGTAAAGTCTAACTGGAGACGATAACCCTCTCAAATCAGAAGAACGGGAGTTTGGATGGATTAGTGGTGTATTGACTTATCGCAAAGGAAAGAGGTAGAGAGTTGCGGGAAGTAGAGCTATGTTACGCGTCCCAACGACGTAAATGAAAGTGGTTTTTGTGAATGAAGGCTTAGAGGAGTTGTTTAGTTATCTCTTTTGTGATTTATTCTGTGGGTGTTTAGGCTGGCCAGACCCATTATGATGTACTGTAAACTGAGTACCCGCAGATTAGCTAAGCTATGTTTTGTTGTATCCTGTTATAAACACAAAGTTATTGGACACCAGAATGAATGGCATGCAATTTTTTAACAATACGGCATGTGAATGTACCAGAATCTTTAATTTTGCAGACTTTAAGCATTTCAAATGCGAAAAATGTGAAAAATCCTTTTCTCGATGTAACTCTCTCAAAGAGCATGTGAAGAGTGTTCATGAAGGTTAGTGCTGATCATTTTCTTACTCTTATATCACAATATTGCACGTCGCTGTTGTCGTTATTATTCCTCAGAGACTGACTTATTCATCGGATATCATGAATATAGTAAGCTAATCTAATATTTATGAGATATTGTATCTGTAACGTATTAGGAATTGCGTACTAAGATCCATTGCCAACATTACATCGTAGTGTATTACGCAAAGTTACCTTTGTGAAGGTAGTGCAGGAAGTGTGGTCTAATTATATCATTATAAAGCCACAGCATATTAAAAGGCAAACAGAAGGACCAAAATATATAATGATCACAAATTGCAAGAAGAGGTAATCAAATTGCCTCTCGACCACAAACTTCCACCTCGAGCGCGAGGCAGTAAGCTTAGCATATGGCCCGATCTAGCTAATGGTCACAATGACTTCCTCTGGTTTCATTAGTCTAACCTGCTTACTATTGTGTGCTTCATTTTGGTCCAGTAAGGTTGCGCACCTACTTCTAGCACACCTGAGGCCTGAAGCAGACAAATAAACTTCATTTAACAAGAGGGAAGTCAATCATTATAATGTCGCCGGGTCTCAAACATATGCTCAAGCACCGGGGGCTTGGAAACCCCAGCAACATAATCAAAGGTTTGAATTCATGGACTGAGTATTAAAGACACTATGTGGGGATTTTGTCGGTAGTTTAAGTAATGCTCGATCTTCTAAGTTTTTGATTTTGTGTGTTAATCTGTCATCTAAACTTGAAGCGTCAGCTTGTGTTGCCACCATAACAATATTGAAAAAAATGAAAGAAAGATAGTAGCATATCTGTTAAATAGTTCGATATTTGAATGCGTGATAGTGTGAGATCAAACATTCCATGAGAATTGAGACCGCAAATTGATCGGAGACAAAAATGGATGTTGAAGAGCTGATTAAATGTTTTTGTTGCAGTCAATTAAGCATATTCCAAGGATTTTATGCATTTAATTCACTATTATTTTGATTTTGCAGACAGCACGTCTTTCAAATGCGGAATATGTGGCAAGATCTTCTCTCGAAAAGACGTGTGCAATAAGCACATAAAGGGTGTTCATGAAAGTAGGTTTTTGCCTTTCCCCTTTATCTCCTATAATAAATTTCTTTTGTGATTATTTTTAAAAGAATGACTAAATGCCTTTTATTAGGAATCCCCTAACTAGATTACCACTATCGTACTGTGATTCTACTATTATTCTAATATAAATCCGCTTACAACTAAACATAGAATAGAATGAGGAGTAATACAAAATTTGGGTGACCTGATGTGCTCCTATTTACAATTATCAGTCAAGCAAAGCAAAGTTTTTCGAGATCTTCATAGAGTCAGTCCTCTTTTATGACCTTTCCACAATAGTACTAAGGGTCTCTGATTAGAGCATATGTAAAACTCCTGAGATTACGCTTTATCATAGTCACGGTATGTGAAGAATTAGCTCATTGGAATTCTCTGGGGAATTCTGCGGTCAAGCTTCAACGAAGATCTGGTTCAAAGAAAAATCTGGTTTGATCGAGTTTTCTTGGCTAAAATGAAAACAACTCGTCTGTAAAAGCGTAAAACTCCATTTCAAGGGAATAGGAGAAAAAAGGTGAAGTGTGAAGCTACCAACTTTATGTGAATGTTCAGAGAAAAGAGAGCAATGTCGTTGGACTATCGTAAAGAGCACTGTTCCTCGGGCGCCTCGATCATCAAGGACTTCCAGCGCTCAATTTCGGGTTTCACTGTGTCTTATGAACATCATGTTCAATGCTATGCCTGTTCAAATCTTTTTCAATGATTGATTGTTTAACTTTATAGAAGGGACGTCGTTTCGTTGTCCTGATTGTGGCGAATACTTCGGTTTCAAATGGAGTCTTAAATACCACGTGGATAGTGTTCACAAGGGCAAGTCTTTTGTTGTCTTCTCTCTGTTCCTCTATACCTATCTAAGATACTTCTAGCCTTAGGTTAATCGTAACATCTATACTAACCTAATTTTGTGTGTCTTCCTTACTAGTCCATCTTTTCCTGCACTTTGAAATGCGCTTGTATTAATTGCGCGAAAGTTTCTAGGACTTTATAGCCCAAACATCATTTGATACGTTGCTTGCATATTTGAATGTACAGCATATTCAACTATTGGGAAATAGATAGTTCTTTAAGTAAAAGGTAAATCGTCAATACATAGTTGGGTTAAGTAGGATGCAGACCTTAGTTCTATGACTTTAAAACTGGGATTGGCGGTCTCAACTCACTCTATTTAACTTGAATAATTTCGAGTTTACACTTTTTTTCTCCTATTAAATGGAGTTTAACTGTTTTTTGAAATTTTGTGATATTAATAAAGCTCAAGCAGCTACAAATCTTCGTTCTTGAACTCGACAGTACTTTGCACCTGTCGTTAGACAGATGACCTCTCAAATATCTTATGGTAATGAGAACCTAGGGCCATTAGTTTATAGTGGTAAGAGAGTCACTTGGACACATGGTCTCATTTTTAAGGAACTCCCATGTGGGTATGAGTACGAGTGTCCTTTCAAATAAAGCGGGACAGTTGGAGACAAGGCAAGATTGATAACTGCGTCTTAAAATGACATTTGAGAGTTTGAGTCATAAGGAAATGGAGACATAACTGCCACTACATGGACAAAACACGATTTATTTTCATAAAGAATGTGATTGGAGATCATTTTTTGTGGTTTTATACCGTTGTATTGTATGTTTTCTTTTTTATCGATGTGCAGGTTTGAAGCCTTTTGGTTGCGAAGTTTGTGGAAAGGATTTTTACCGACATCACCATCTTCTTCAGCACATAGCCGGCGTTCATAAGGGTAAAATCTTACTCTTTCTCCAAATATTTTGAAATTTATTCGCTCTTATTAAAATACCGCGCATTATTTTTTCAGGTGAGAGACCTTACATTTGTAGTGTTTGCGGTATGACTTTCAAGTATCAGTGCGATGCTAAGAAACACGTAGAGAGATTGCATAAAGGTACGTTGTGGCCTTTTGTTTTCATTTAGCTTACTGCTCTTTCGGGTGGTATTTTAAAAGTTTGTTTTAATTTCAGACCAAGTTTCGGAAGAAGCACAGAATAATGCAAACTCTGCACTCAACTTTTCTAGTGCTGAGACAAAACCTGAGCTGGAATAGATATTTTTACACTAGAACTGAAGATCGGATTTTCCTTGATGAAAATGTCATGTTGAAGCCTAAACCTTGATATATCACCTGACCAACATGACTCAGGCACCGAATACGAGATCTCTTAACTCACTAGACGAATGGATGATTAATAAAATGGATTTCGAATAGATTTCCTACGCCTGAATTAATTCCAATTAAGTCAAATCTGTTGCTATAACTTGGCATGTATTCTTAGCCAATAGTTAGGGATAGATTTGTTCAAGAGGGCTATGTTAGACACCTGCATAAATTATTTTAGCTTATACTAGCAGCCAAAGTATCTGGCTTTCTCCAAACTATTCTTTAAGCTGTATCTTTTTAAATCTGTATGAAGCACTTTCATCCTTGGAAGTATCCAACAGTTCTCAGTTTTAGATTCATATGAAAAGTTCAAGCATTCATCACTGGAGCATTTGATTAAAGATATCATTCAGCACCGTAAAAGCAACGTAAAGTAAAGAAATGCTTCAAGTATGCTGGAATAGAGGACTTGAGGCGAATTAGAAATTATTCTTGCTATTTCAAACCACATTGAATCCTATAATTTTGAAACAAGAGAAACAATATTGTGGAAAAGCATGAAAATACATACATAAAAACTCGAAACTGTAAAATGTGGGTTGATATACAGGTACTTATAACATCATACTATTGTTTTAGCATTAGATTAATACAGTTCATATTTTATTTCACGTTTGAGATCAGTGAACATCCCCATTTTTTATAGCGAGATTGCTGTATCCGAGTCCTCAGTGTTGGAACACATGAGCTCTCTTTAAAACACAGTGATCTGATTGAGTTTGTCTGACCTCTCTACCCTCAAATGCGTCCAATTTGTCTAACTGATTTGTCAATTATAATTGACACAATATAGAACTACGTGAACTAGACCAGACGTGTTATCTTTAGTGTGCTTTGCGATTTTGTTAGCTGCAGCCAATACGTTGCAGAGACCATATGAATTCTAATGAATCAGCCGGACAAATTTATGACGAAATTCCACTTCTCCCGTTTCATCCACGTTGAACTCGAGGGATGACTATTACTTTACCTGCTTCATTTTTCTTTTAAAAATAACTAGGCCTGCTTCCTTTATCCAATGAGCGGTTTAGTTTTTTGTCTATTACATGAACTTTATGAAAGTTCAATGGAATTTGGAACTATGATTAGACTGACTTGCATTTGACAATATAGTAATCGATTCACAGGGACTAAAATAGCACTTATCCCAATGAAGCTGTTTTTGTAATCAGACGGGGATATCTACTATTAAAATTTAAGGATATATATTTATATACACTGTTTTTCATAAAATATAATAACGTTAGGTCTATTGGAGCCACATCGATCGATTAGATAGAATAAGTCAAGTCACCAATGTCGCCAGATCAGTTCCGAGGTGGCAGACAACCCACCCCAATTTATTAATAAATAAATTAGGTATATATGTAAAACATTTCTTTGTTAGACATCAGTTATGTCTCGTTGTCGGTGTCTCGGAGTGATGATAGACATCTGTTTAGGTATCTATGTACAAACACATAAACACAGCGGGACTGCCTTCAAACACTATAGTGGAGATCTTACCGCCACTTTATCATTTCTAATCGCCAGGTTTTGATAGACATCCGCTGGCTATAGCATAAAACATCTTAACAGCGTATGGGCTTTGATAATAATGTTCAGGTAATGTTAAAAGGCAAAACAATAAGGTTTAAAGTTTACATTTCGACACTCGTTATATTTCTAAGAGGCAAAGTAAGGGTTTGTAATTTAGGGTAGTAACTTCCAAGATCTTATTGTTGAGCAAAATACATTATATATGAAATTCGTGTATGTTCTACAAACATCAATAAAGTTTCGCAATTACGAAAGAAGAACCGAAAAAATGTAAATAAGTATGATACTTTGTATTACAAATATGAAAGCAATATAAATGTTATGGTGATTAATGAAGCACTACACATACGATTAAGTCAAAGCTTGACCGACAAAAAATCCACTTATCAGGTCAGTAACTATTGCGAAGGTTCACTCTCCATATTCCACGTGTTCATCTATGATGGTAAAAATAGGAAAAAAAGGTTGTCTGAAATCACAATTTTATAATTTTTCATTATTTTTCACAATTTACTAACCAGTTGTGGTTCATTTCTCGCATTACAAGTGGAATTGTAAAACTCATCTAGAATGATAGATAGCATTATAATTTTTCTTATTTTTAAAGATATATTGAAGAATAATACCAAAAAATATTATAAAATTTTACGCTCCCTCTTAAATTATTAAATCTTCAATTTCTTACTAATTAAACAATAAAACACCATAACGTAGGTTTCTGTAACTGCAACGAGGTTCTCCAGTTGGTTGTCGGCCGGCTCTTCGAGAAATAGACCATTTGGATTTGGCATGATTCCAAACTATGATTGATTAAATCACACATTGCAAAAGCGATAAAAGGGGAATTTAATTGTAATACAATTAAAATACTTTCATATAAATAGAAAGTTGCGAGCTAATATGAAATTTTAATATTTCGAAAACTTTATCTACGCGTCATTTGTGACTGCTTATTTACCTTATTAAAAATATGTCCTAAAAGTAATAGATTGCGTCTATATGCGTCGATTATTTGTCCGAAATTCCGCTGATTTTTTTCACTGAGTAAATAAAAAAATGCATATATCTAAATAACAAGAAAAAATTAGTTTTAATTTCAGTTTAACCAAAAAACCATCCGTATATTACAAACAAAACGAATACTCTATTAAAACAACATAAAGATTAGCCAAATGAACGTACATTTTCCAAACTCCTTCGACAATCCCACAAAAATTCTCTGTGTGCATTCATAAGAATTACCGTTGGGTTGGAAAGAACTGAATTCACTTCGTGCATATTTTCTGCCCCACTATACAAAATCATTGTAAAAGTGAGGCGTATAAATTTCTCCGTTTTTATCAATTGCCCAAAACATTCATCAGGTGATAGCACATGATCTTCCAGAATTCCGTAGAACGAACTGTTTGTTATATGAGTCATTAATGATAGCGGTACCTTTATTTATTAAAAAACGATACCAAGAAATGAGTAAACTATCGATATCAATAAGTTTACGCATTTATGCTATCTCTACATATTATCATCGGTTTAATCGTTGTGATATACAAATGAAATAAAATTGTATGAACTTGAACAGCACAATTTCCAAGGTCAACATAAATATACAGATTGCTCTATTATAAATTGTACCGTATCAGTAATTGGTCCATTTGCACTTGTCTTTTTAAGTACGAAGAGAATTTTTTTTCCGTCCAATGGGCAAGTATCCTGTACTTTAAATTGTTCACTCAAGCAGTTGATGCAAAACATGTGATTGCAACAATTCGGTATTGCAATTGGTGGACTAAATTCTCCTCCACAAATAGAGCACTTAGAAAGATTCATTCTGCAATTATTTATAATGATAATATACGCGGAACTGTTACCCACCTGTGTTATTATTTTTTATGAATATCTAGAACCGAAATCAGAGTTCTATTCAAATAGAATTCAATCAATAAATGTTAGATTACTTACAAATAATGTATCGCACCACAACGTTTATCTATTGCTAATGCTTGGTGTCTGATATGATCGGCTAAAGTACGTATTAAATACAGGAACTGGACATCAAGATACTGATTTCTAAATATTAGAGTTACCAAGAGGAGAGGGAGTTTTTCTCGAAACGTAAAGATATCCTTGGGGCCTGAGTTTCACTTTGCGCCTAGTTTTCCCTAACACCTTCATGATATATGGAAATTCATTTTAATAGAAAATAATTTTCATAACAATTACGGACGATTGCATGATTTTCATGCACGGAGAATCGAATTCTCTTGTAGCTTTTTGATCACATATTTCATGACCTAGGTCTAATTTTTCTGACCCCAGGAGTAAGCAGAAATCTGAAATTGTGCGAGTTTAAGGAATGGGTGCTTATGCCACTAGAATCTTCATTTTAGTAGAGGTTTTATCGGGTATAAACTAACATCTACGGTTTTGAAACCAGCTTATATTTTTAACTAGGTAGAACTGTGTTCCATTGGAGTGAACTATTATAATGAATTTTTAAGGCTACTTTTACTTATAAGTAGAGTAGTAAATTAGGTGTGATTTCCGAATAGGATACGACAGTTTTTCTGTCGGATGGATGAATCTATCAGAGAAGAGACCTAATTTTCATAAGAATTGTGCTTAAAAAATATCACTCACTTGTTACCTTTTTTATAACATGCTTAACAAATTCACTCCCTTAAGTAAGAACGTAGCATTCAAAAACTGTCCAATGACTCAAAATCCCTATCTGCAATGGCAAGCAATTTCCTTATTCCAACCTTCAGTAGACTGAATATTCCAAAGAGTTTCTTATTCCTCAAGGCACGGCTTCGGGCTTACGAAATAACTAGTCAGCAAGGGTGGCCAACCTGCCTCCCCAAGGATCTAGTATCCAAGGTCGTGCATGACGTTCTCGAAAAACCGTCCACAACTCTTTTTGATGACCTCAATTTTGCTATCCTGGAGCGCATGGAGGAGCCAGGATTAGGATTCAGCAAACCGCTTCGTAAGAAGCTAATGAATAGATTTGCCTAAGGACCGCACTCACGGAAGAGAGATTATTCAGAGCTGGATCCTCCTCAAACAGACAGGGTCCATAATACTCACCCTAGATACGGGGTTTGATACAGAGCAGTTCCATACTTATAATTGAGAACGCTTCAAAGAACTTCCTTCTATTGCTGGTGATTTTACCTCTGTAACAGGAGAGAAGCAGCACTGTCTGTCCGAGCAAGCGCCAGTCATCCACAAGAGATGAGCAAGGCGAAAGAGAAACACCCAGAAACCTGAAGCAATAAATTGCGTAAAAGTGCTTCAACTGGAAATAGAGTCCTAATATCCACAGCAAAATCTTCCAGACAAGTCCACTACAGCACCATAAGGCTACAACAGTTCGACCAACCGATCCCGGATCCCAAAAACTTCAAACATTTTCGTCAAGTCATTCAAGCGTCAACATTTTCAAAACAGCCTTATCAATAAAGCAGATACTATCGCATCCGCCTCCTTCTTCAGAAATACTCTCACAATCTCCTCATCCCAACATCTCCACATTAGTTCCATTCAATGTACGGTAAAATTGCGGAAGGCAGCAGACAATAGAAGAAGTGCCCCGACACAATTGCTACTAACCCCTAAAGTCCGCATCTTTATTTAATATTACAGCCTCTCGAAGAGCTAGACATGACTTGAACAGGACAATTAAACTTGGACCAATTCATAGCCAGAAATTTGTGCCGCTGGACGTACGCCACAGCTTGGAGGAGGCTGAAGGATGGCTTTCTACACATTTTCTGAAATTACTCTTTATTCTGATTCCCTATGAAAATAAATCGGCTTTTCATCTAAGGGACCCCAGCGATGTCTTTATGTCCCTATGACTCAGAACCCCCATCCGTCATGTCTAAACGCGTTTATCGATTCCCCGTCTCGTTTCGTTTAAAGTACACCGTCACTCATACTTCACGCGCGTCCTTGCCCAAATGACCCGTATAAACTCTCTTTGTATTTCCACTCACATATACAAGCGCAGACACACATAAGGCACTTGTTACCGGCTCCTACCCTTCCTCCCTCCTCCTCTATTCCCTATCTTTCTCCTACTCCCTTGAATCCTCATTATGATTTCAATACGCTTTGATCTAGTCAGCTTCTGATATTGTACTCTAAAGCTGTTATTGCTGTTGTTAGCTGTTAGCCATAATCTTAGCTTCTGGTTCAAGAGTCCCTGCAATTTAACATAATATCCTTAACTTCGAAGCGATTTATGAAAATTGCAAAAAAATGCTGAAAAGATCTACGCTCTAATTATTTTATACTTAAAAAATGTAATATAAAATGTCGATCCAACGTAAATAGAAAAACATTTGATCTTTGCTCTGATTTCGGATCAAACTTTGTTCATATTATACAAAGATAACCGGTACTGGTATAATACATCAAATACATTAAAGTCAATTTCTGTTGTTCAAAATCCTTATTCCACAGAGGTGGGTCATGATTCATTTAATATGCCCAAATATTTCAATTCCAATAAAAACTCACTTCAATAGATTGATTCAGCTTTTTTGGATATGAGTTCATTTCTTTTTTGTTTAAATGTATGCAGTCAAACAACGCCGATATTGGCATTATGGACTTCAATCAGCACTGGTAATGTTACCATCCAATATGTACCATCACCATAGCGTTAATATCATCATTTTTACTGGCACGATTAAGAGAATTTCTGATTTTGTTGCTCGGAAATACAATAAAAATATAATTTTTAGGCATATAGAAGGGGGGAAGAGTGTGAGAGAGAGGCATAGGTAGTTACACTCAGATTCGAAGATAAGGAAACTCCTTGAAAAATTAATAACCGAAGAAGGAAGAAACATACTTAAACATTTGTATGTATGTATGTGTAATGGCCTCAGAAGTCTCCCAAATAGCCGAATTTAATAATATATAGGGAATAAAGCAAACTTTTCTATTTTTCTGCGAATTAAGTCTGCTAACTACCGATAGTTTTAGAGTATTTCAGCAATTATGTAAAATTGTAAATAATAATTGATAAAATGAATAGGCAATTAAAATTGTTACTGTAGTTTCTTTTTTAGATAACAAATATTCCATTTTTTCTAACAGCTCCCGGCGAAGGTATTCCACCATAACTTCTGAATGATGGGTCAGACTGAAATCTTTTGGGGCGTTTCCTAGAATGTTCTAAAGAAAGTTTTGTTGATTGCCAGGTTGGATTTACGGAGTTCACTTATCTCCAAGCGGTGGAAGGCCAAAACCATCCAAAATGATGTCGATAGGGCAGACTTCCGGTTTCGCTGATTTTGCTGCATACGAGGATGAAGATGGTTTCGATGATGCACCCAAGTTTGGCCGTCAACATCCACTTCATATATCCCGCTACCTCGCTGAGCTCCGCTGATACTTTCTGCCCATGTGTCATTGGGACGATGATCTCTCACGTAAACTGCTGCGCCGGTTGCAGGATTCTTCTTGGCGTATGAAGATGAACTAGAGAAGGTTGAATCTTTTGAAAGTAGAGCATTGTGAATCGTCCTGAGTTTTCGCATCATTAGGATTTCAACAGAACTGCATTCATTTAACGTTGAACATTAAAAGGAACACATCGAGAATTTCCTCCTTTGTCCTATGCCCACGTGACTTATAAAGTACTCGCTTCAAAGTGTCAACTGATCGTTCTGTCTGATCATTTGATTGAGGATGAGGTGGTGGAGAGTATACGTGGATGATAATAATGACATCGATAAAAGCCTTAAAAGAGGGCCGAAGAGAATTGGGTGCTGTTACCAATCACAATAATCTCTGGCAATCAATGGGTAGAAAATATATGGAAAAGACCACCGATCAGCACTGTAGTTGTGGTGAACTTTTAGGAAATAATTTCCAGCCATTTTGAGTGCGAATCTACCACGACAAGGAATGAGAGCCTATTGACGGATCCAGCAACATCCTTATGTTGGCGGGACCAAGGTGCTACAATTTTGGGCTAGGGAATAGGTTCTTGGGACGGGACAACCTTAGCCGCTTGCTAGGACTTAGTACATCTTTGGACAACTGCTTCGATATCCTTGTCCATTCCAGGGCAGTATGGAAATGTTCTAGTAATAGATTTTATGTGGCTAATACCCGAATGACTGCTATGGAATTGTTGCAATGCAGCTAGCTTGAGTAATGAAGGAATAAACACCAACTGCAAGCATTACGCATGAATTAACAACAGACAGATTATCACGCTGTCCATAAAGTTGTGGAAGATTGTCTTTTGAATTGATTTTGGCCATCCTTTTCATGGCCTTCGTCGACATTGAACCTTTAGCTGTCGCACTTTTATATCACTTGTAATTATTAGAAGCTTGAGTAAATCCTCTAGTAATGAGCATTATGTATCGTCTTCCATAGTAAGACCTACGATGACGGTAGCCACATCAGGAAGTTTCCAGCTGTAGATGAGATAAGAAAGACAGCTAGTTTGTTCGAACCCCCTTTGTGTTCCGATATTCTATGTCGGAATCATAGTAAAAAAAGATGGTCAACCAACAGTGAATTCGACTTGCAGTGTAAGCTGGAATACCTTATTTGGACCGAAGGTTGAGAGAGGTGGTTTATTGCTACTCGCTACTTCTTATGGCCTTAGTAGAAGCCACCCAAGTAGCTAAAATTCCTCGAATTTAATAATGTACACGAAATAAGGCAAAGTTTCCTATTTTTCTCCTAATTAAGTCCATCGACGACCCACAATTTTAGTGTGTCTTTGCAATTGTGTACAATTGTAAATAATTATTAGTAAACTAATAACTAAGTAAACCATTGCTCTAATTTCTCTTTTAGATTAAAAATTGCTTTATTATATCCAATTGT
Organism: Hymenolepis diminuta; assembly: GCA_900708905.1. Taxonomy (NCBI): domain Eukaryota; kingdom Metazoa; phylum Platyhelminthes; class Cestoda; order Cyclophyllidea; family Hymenolepididae; genus Hymenolepis; species Hymenolepis diminuta. The sequence continues at coordinate 299,409 of CAADRB010000064.1, read as the reverse complement.
ATGTATGTATTTATACTTTAATTGAATTGCATTTGTTACCTAAATGGTTGAACTGAACTCTACACCGGGTAGTACATTTAAATAGCTATGTTACTTCTGTTATTCTCTGTAGGATATCGTAGCCGATTCTTAAATTCCCTAAGAAATTACACTAGTTACGAATAAATTCTGGATACACCAATAATACACCACGCGTCATTTGCAACCGTAATGTAAATAAATTCGCACGAATCAAAAAGAACTAAAAGAAACAGTATTTAAAAAGTGGAAAATAAATAATTTCACATATAGGAACAGTTTTTGCGGGATATATTATTTTTTTACATGTATTAAATCCAATAAAAGATGCTCTTGACATTCTTACTCCCTTATACTTCTGATGTGTCAATGCATAATTAGTATAGACGGGAGATACCAATCAACACCAGGCGATTGGAAACGATAAGATCTCTTCAACAGCATCCACAGGCATCCAGGCGTGTGCAATTGCACATAGATACTTATACAGATTAATCATCATACGGTTAAATCGGTGAACAGAGACGTCTGAAGTCTCACGAAGAAATACTTTTATACAAGTCTCAATTCGTTCACCGATAAATTCTGGTGGCCATGGAATTTAAAGAATCTTAAGCCCTAAATTGGAGATTCATTAGTTTTGTAGTAAGTTTGAAACCACCGGAAAGTGGGAAGAAAGTGGTGGAAGTTTAGTGAGTTTATCTTTAAAAACATCAATGGCTAATAGAGAGATATATCAATAGAAGAATAAGTTGAGAAAGGAAAATCTAAGTTGAATTCATCTTAACAATATAATTAAATCAAATTTATTTGCTGGGACTTCCCTTCCAACTGGGAATCCTGAGGGAGAGGGAGTGGACTGTGTGTATTCTGTCTTCGGTCGTTGAATATGTAGCTATTATTGAGGACGAAATTTTGTCCATTCTTCATTAATAATAACTGTTTCATTAGAATAGGCTAAATTCATTTGAAGCCGTGGTTAATTCTCAGTTTTATTCATCAATCAATGACCAAATTTATGTCCTTATTATAAAGAATCGTCATTTTCTGACAAGCATATTGTAGTGGGCCCGCTTTAATAAATACAAATAGACAATATTATTTATAAATTTTGTTATGTCAATGTCCTATTCAATAAATTTATGTGATTCACTTCTTTGGTACTCCGTTTTTTTCATCCCCTTGTACTATCCGATATTGCGGATTTAGCGGGAAAATTTCAAATATAAAATCCGATCCAGTACGTAAACTTATGTTGCAGTAGTTGGATAGATAAAGATTGGTTTCTATAAAGCCATCTACCTTCTTCACATTAGGCAAATAACCGTTAATTTAAATATTACCTCCATTAATATACAATTTTGTTAAGATGATCAGTTAATTTCGATAAAAATATCTCAGACTATAAATAACCTTGACATTAATGAAGATGATGCACCATTCAAGAACGAATCAAAGTAAAGGGTCAAAATTTGCATACAGACCCCCTGATTGTGTGGTTGTGCGCCATTTTCGATGATGGTCTTAGATGTAAGCTTGCTGAGTTTGAATAAAAATAGTAAAATAAACAAAATATTAATATTAATATGCTCTTTCTTTGTTTTTACTATCTATCGGAGCTTGAATTTGGATAAATAAGGTTTTTCTTCGCAAGTTTGTATGTTTAGTGTACTTTTCTATAAATGTTCATTTAATCTTCGGAAATATTTTATTAAAAGTACTTTGATTATGAATCAACTTCATTAGCGATTTCTTTTGTAGAGCTATATGTTTCTGACCATCATAATTCAACATTCTCAAAATAATAGCTTTCTTATAATATGTTTAACTCTGATATGTTATCTAAGTTTTGTTTTTGGATGAAGATTTCTTCGAATAGATTATTCAGCCGTCATTTATGTCTAAATCACAATGACCTCTAATGATTTTACAGGCAACTGCAGCTTGTCTATCAGCACACCCAATGGTCATGAAAATTCTCGGTACAGATCATGACTCCACTCATTCACAGAATCGATCGATAACCCAGGCTCATAGTGGTACCTCCATAACTTCCACATCAAATACCACGACTTCATCTTCAGATGCCTGCATGAACATTGTTCATAGTCTCATGTGCCATCGTAAAAATGGTGAATCGGAAGACTTTTCCAAATTCGCTATCGAAAGTTTAATAAAGAAACTCAAGGATCGTAGGGAGGAATTGGACTCCCTTATTGTTGCGGTAACTAGTAATGGAGCTACTCAGACTGGATGTGTTACCATTCAAAGGACTCTTGATAGCCGAATGCAGGTGAGTAGTCACTTATTGCTTATCGATTTTTCACTGTCTAGATTGCCGGTCGAAAGTGTTTCCCTCATCTTATCTACGCTCGCCTTTGGCGTTGGTCAGATGCTCACAAAACTGAGCTGCGTCATCTACCTTTCTGTCACTATGGCTTCGACAAGAAACTCGATTGGGTTTGTGTTAACCCCTACCACTATGAGCGCATTGTTTCATCAACTTTGGATATCTCATCTCTGGCTTTAAGTCCACCAGTTGAAAGACGCAAAACGGGTCTGCGAACAGAGAATGACATCTTTGGAAGTAAACAACGGCGTCATAGCAGTGACCTTCAACATCAAGATACTGTCCATCCTGCGTCCATACTTCGGCTTAGTGTTCAGTCACTTCTTGATGAAAGTCCACTACGTATGTCACTCTCTTTCTCTATATTGTTTACTTGTTGGCCACATTCAGGCTTTCAGGTAGAGACCGGTATTTGTTTATGCTACTTAATTACCGATTATTCACAATGTTTTGTATGCGTATGCCTGTTTATTTCGAATTGATAATAGCCTGATTAACGCCATCTCTAGAATATTCCTCAGTAACACTTTTTAGGTAAATTTCACGTAGACCAATCATCAATTAAATCATATCATTTAGTAGTTCTCAGTTTTAGGGATGTGGCTATAAATTAGAATTATCCTGTTTTGCGCTGATTGTTGATTGTTTCATTGGTAGATTTATTGTTCCTTGTATTAGTCTTTTGTTCGTTAATTTTTTCCTTTTCGTCTTTTTCTTTGATCTGGACCGCAGGGTGTGCATTAATTAGCTAATATGCACATTAGATTGTCTTGGGAGTGACTGATGACTCAATAGATCAAATATTTATTTTTTTCTTCCGTTTGTGGACTAAGTTAGAGACACTCGTTTCTCTTTGTACATCAGAAGTTGCTTTTGTTGGTGCTTTTTTGTGGTCAGTTTGTTAAATAACTTTAGTTTTGATAATATTAAATTTTACTGATTTGTATAGATTGCAAATTTGAAGCTTTGGTAAGTGCTAATTAACCGCTCTTTAAGCTATGGATAAAAGGCTTCTAGATGCTTGTCTTCTGCTATAAAATATTTTGAAGTTTCTTTATTGGCATATCTAAAACACTTCAATCTCAATCTACGAAGAATCAGTGAAACTTCCCTTTTTGAAATCCAACTGATCTTCGTTGGAGTTATACCATCTGAACTGTTTTCGCCTGGGAGAAAGTTTGATGGCCATACCCGATTCAAGATTGTAAGGACATTCTGAAGACATGGTGTGAACGCTTTGGAGAGCCAAATATACAATTTTCACATTAATTTTTTTTTCAAATTGTTGACAAAGTTGCATTTTATCAACGACTGTTGTATGCATAATACATTAAATTACCAAGACGGATCAGGTGAATTTGGTAATCACTGAATGTTTCTTATTAAATTAGCGGTGTTTGATTTGAAGCTTCTGTGGCACATTCGGTGGTTATTTAATCGTCTTCTTAGAATCTTCCAAAAGGCTCTGGTAGTTTTTTTTTAAATTCTTTAAGGCCTTATTGAGTAATTTAGGCTGTTGTTGGTAGTAGGTAAGGCAATTTAGCTATAGGGAAAATTTATTGATTGTTTCGGAAGCATGTTGTCGTGCATTCGTTGATTTGATAGGGAGTTTCTTTATCAAGATACTCCCGTGTTTTTTTTATTCTGAAGAATATAGTATTACGCTAATATTTAAAGTTGAAAACCTCTTCCGTTGGTATTGACCTTTGTCTACCAGACTTAAAACCAGTAATTGGGATCATTTTATTATTATGAAAATTAAACTTTTAGTGTCATTATAATAACGAATGTTAATTAATGATTAATGCCCATTTTTGCAATAGTAAGTAAACTTTACGTAAATTTAACAGCAAACTCTATTGATGTATTTTTGAATTTTGAAAGAATAAATGCTTCTTTATTCCCGTCAATTTTCTGCATATGTGTTATTTAGTTACTTGAGGGTGTTGCGCACTTTAAATGACAGTTCATTGACAGCATCATCGAATCTTTTTATCAATCTCTCACCCTTTAGGAAATTTAATAGTACATTCGGAGAGAGATTCGGTGCAAAGATTAATCAATCAGTGGAAAATTTTATCTGATCTAAAAATGTGAACATGAAGTGTGTTTCTGCTTTCTGGACGTGTGACCATAGATTCACAAAAGAGTTAAATTTTTTATGGTAGAGATCTGAATTTTTACTTAGCAAAGCCTTTTGTATTTACCTTTCACAGCGGTTGATGCATGATTCTGGCGGATTCTAAACGGTATATTTAGTTAGAATTATGAGATAGTGACTTCCAAATATAGAGAAATCCGGCCAAGCTAACGCTCTTCTCCAAGGTTCTCTGAATTTTACCACAAACAAGGTAGAAATGAGACAGTGAATGTGATATAAATACGTGTATTTAGAAAGAAGAAAGGGAGTTTCATATCCACCCAAACCAACTGTTTTATGGAGGTGTGATCGTACACACAAAGATTCACAAATGGGTTAAATTTTTATGTCAGAGGCCAAAATGCTGACTGGTAAAACCTTTGCATTTATTATCTTTTCACTGCATAGCAGTTTATGTTAAAATCACATGTAGTATGCATTATACTATTCAGATACACAGTTACAACAGGGGTAATATAGTTCGGGCATAGGGTAGGAAGCTTTGGTTCATGGGATTTATGGTAATTACTTCTCTCCTCAGACCGAAGAATGCATTTTTTTTACTGCTTTTTCAAATGATCTTTTGAAGAAACTTGTACGGAAATCGATATCAATATTAAGGATGACATTCTAGTGTGTAGCGTTTCAACCACTTGTATTTTATAAGGCTTAAAACAACCAGAAATTGGACAAGTTCCTGCTGAATTCATGCACCATTTATAGTACTACAATTTCACATGAGTATATTTAGTCAGAGCTATAGGAATATAGGTTGCTGTGCTATCACCCTTCCAAGCTTTGACAAAAATCACAATAAACAAGAGAGGAAGAAGACAGAGAATACTTTTAAGTAAAAACGGAATATGCGTCTCACATCCATTTGACCTTACCTTTTTCTGGACGTGTGATCGCGACGCACATGACCATATAAATGGGTTAATTTTTCTGGTAGAAACCTGAAATCGCTTTGCACTGTATTTTGACCTAGTAAAAACTTTGCACTTAGATATGTAATTTTAGGATACAATTTGTCACTCTAACAAGTGTTAATGGAAGTTAAAAAAATGTATCTGACTGATTATGTGGAAATTGAGTTACAGGTAAGCTGTTATGAAGAATAGAGAAGTCTTGCTGAGCTATCATTATTCCAAGATTCAACAAAAATCACCACAAATATGGTGGGAAGAAGACAGAGAATTTGAAAAAAAACATAATAGGTTTTGCATCCATCTAAACCAACTTTCTTTTTTGGACGTGTGGTCGGCACGTACATGTGCACACAAATGGGTTAAATCACTGAGCTAGATTTTAACCTAGTTAAGAAATTGCACTTAAAGAGCAGGGGAGATATTGCACTCTGTAACAGCTGAAATTCAATCAATGTGTTACTATAAGTTTACTTGATGAAACGATTTGGGAAAAAAGTGGAATGCTATATTTCCTGGATGGAGAGGGGAGCGAAATGTGAAGATATCGATCCCCAAAGCTGAGATCTTGATTTAAGATATTTGAGGTCGTGAAGTTGGAATGGAGGTCAATTTTGAATACTGTATCATTTATAGCACTGCAGACATCAAAAATTAAAGATAACAGTTGGAATATGTACAAACATAAAGCTAATTTAAGTGGGCAACGAAATTTTGTACTTATTATCAACATAGTTCAGATTGCTCTATGATGGTCGAGATATATTTCACTTTGTAGCAGAGAAGATTCAATTCGTGTATCGTTTGTGGTACCACAAACTCGTCAAAGTATAAATTTTCTTGCATTATCCAAGAAACTCATGCTGAAGTTCTAAATTATGTAGGAGAATTAGGATTAGTTTTATATTATCAAGTTCCTTAACTTTTAGCTAATGGAGCAGAGCGATATGTGTGCTCTGTTAAAACAACTGGACATGAATTATTAACCTTAAAAAACTTACCAAACCCGTTAGGAGTAGCGTTAGTTGCACCTGACTTGAGTAGAAGAAAGATATTCCGAAATCGCCCTTTCCAAAAACACCTCTCTTGTTGGTCAGAATTAACCAGAACTGTTGGTTACCCACATTACCAGATTTGTACCGTTGGGCATTTATGGCCCTTAGCTAGGCGGATGTGTATGTTGACCACTGCGTCACCTTAAGGAATTTTGGATGCTTTAATCTGAAGTTGTGTAGTTATCTCAGAGTGACAAATTTTGAAAGTAAAATGTAGTAAATTGTTTTTAAATCATTAACTAACTTCTTACTTTTTTTCTTCCCACATCATGTCCGAATTTGAGGTGTACGAGAAATAAATACGTGCTTTTGACTATATCCTTTCATAATCAGGAATCAGTGAAGTTCACTACCTTAGCTTAGAACTAAGTTTCAAGGAATAAGGAAAGTGGGTAAAACCTTGTTATTCGAAATCTTGGACTAGTAAGATCTATTCAGGGGCATGATTCCAATCTCGTGCCCTCTTTTTAATAAAATCTTCATTTTGATGTTTTTTCCTCCATTAGCATTGTAGGTATCGTACGTGTGAATAAATGAGTTCATTGCAGTCTAGGAAGTCATTATTGTCGTGGCACAAGATTAGCGCTTTCTATTGCTGTATGGAAATTTCACAGAATATAACCAAGTTGTTTAACAACGTACTCCGAACTTAAAAGTCGAAAGTGTCCTATTGTTAAGTAAAATAATGGATCTGTTTAGTTTACTTTTAACAAATACTTCTTCAAAGAAAGAGGGACATCTCGGGCATAACCTCAGATCTACATTTATGATGGGTCTCCAAAAGAGAGACCATTGCAAATATTGTATCATTCTTACCTTATTTTAGGTGGCTTGAAAGTAGATAATCCCAAGACCAGTACAATCAACTACGAGCCGAGTAGCAACACAACGCAATCCCAGCCATCTCAATCCCTTTCCGCATCCTCGACCCTCAATCCACTCTCCCTTGACACAGCGTCCGTCGACGCAGCCGCTGCAAATCTCCTCAATCTCATGCAATGGGTCACTAATGCCAACGCGACTTTTGCAGCAGCTGTTGCAGCCAATAGTCGGCAGGCCCACAACTCACCATCAACAGTTGAAATCGGATCAATACCCAAATCGACTCCTTCAAGTGCGGCAGTGGACGAGGCTTCAGCTGTCGCCTTGGATGCTGCGGAAACGGCGGCCCTTTTGGACCCCATTGCAGCATCTGGGGGTGCTCCTGCACCGATCCTCTACCCGAATTCGATATCCGGGGGTGCAGGGGGAGTTAACAATGGTAGTGGTGGTGGCGGACAGTCAGCGGGCGCATTTGGAGGTGGTGGTGCGTATGGAAGAGGGGGGTCGCAACACCAACCTGGTGCCTCTTCATCCTCTTCTTCCATTGGAGGTTGGGGAGGTGGTCAACCCCCTCCTATGCTTCCTCCCAACGCTCCTGGTTCGAGTCTCCAGGTTAGAACTCATCTTTATTATTATTACACATGATACAACATATAAACTTACAAATTTTAATCACTGGAAAATATCTGAATAAAATGAATAACTAATGAGCCCAGTAAGCTACAGAACGGGAGAGGGGTTCACAGTGAACAGGTAATGAAATCAGAGCATCTCAAGTCTTGAAACCGAGAGCAGTGAACTGTCCATATTTTAAAAAATGAGAGTCCAGATTTGTGATATTGTGATATTCAATCTTCGTCATTTGACCCTCAGATTATGCCCAGGATTATGTTCATTGTAATTAGAGTTTACTTTCGTGGTTGACCAAGCCACCCTGAATTGTCTGCATCTTTTTACAGTTAAGAACAACTAGATGATAATAGAGGTCATACATCTCTCTTAGTGTGAATGTTTACCAACAACTATCATCTTCGTGGTTTTTACTTACCATGCAAGGCTCACAGGTATTGTTCTTCAAGGCATATGGGCTGTTAATTTGACAAATTCCCGACGTTAGTCATTGTTGCTCTTTCTGGATTGATAGATTTAGTATAAGAAAAGGGTGGTTGTTGATTAGAGCATAGTTCTGAAAGTTGCTATGTATCGTTTTTGCTGAAAGAATGTTTGCGTTCATAGTTCTGTATTTGCGTTCTCTTAGTCATGTAATTCGTGAAGCAGCTCCACTTAGTTTTGATAGCAGAAAGTGTTTATATGGAACTGAACTGTAGAATTTGTGCCAACAGTTTTTTGCCATTCTCTGCTACCTCTTATTCGTAATGAAAGAATTAAAATTTAGCCTATTTTTGAGCTTCAAACAGTTAGTGGTGTTGACATAGAAGGGACTCTTCCTAACCTATTTGACTGACTTACAAAATAAAATTCCTTTTTCTACAACGTGTTATTTGTCGTGACCAGTCAAGTGATAAATGCTTTGTACTTGATAATTCTGTCGGATACGCTTATATCAAACATCACGAGTGCCGACAACTAGTATCGATTTCCTGCCATCGTACTTGACAGACGTTACTGGACAAATTTCTCAGTGGGGAATTTTACCGTTTACCACAGCCTACTTTAATTTCACGATGGAAGAAAATTAGTTCATGTTGACCCACTGCTCTTTGCTTGGGTCCGATTCTAAATTTGCAGCATTATTTCCCCCTAGTCATTTTTTGTGTATTAATGCGCCGTCGAAATTTTTTTCGTAGATGACATCGCTTTAGCTACAGCTCTTCAGATTTTTTGACGGGGTTTTTACGAAGTCTTTCAACAAAAGATGACCGCTTTCAACCTCCGTTAGTTATTTTATACCTATTTCTTCCTTTGGAATATGCTACGTTAAGTGCTAGTGTAAATCAGTATGGTTTCGAACTCTTTTTTATTCGTTTCAATGAATAAATCTCAGGCCCATTTAAGAAATAGATTTCTAACTGTCAGCTTGCGTAAATATGTAGCCTCATGTAGTCTTCCTGATGACAAGTTTGGATTCTGCCACTCACTAACCCTTTTATTATTTCGGTCTTAGCCAATGCTGATTGGTATCGAACCCTTGACGAACGAGTTAGTTAGTCACACTGAAATTATCTTAGCCGAAGCGTTGATCCCTAGAACTTCTTCGTTTAATGAATCTTTCCCAGTTCATATTACTCTGGGTTATAATAAAATGCATCGATACATAATGATGCAGCATATAATTTAGGGTGTCCTCTGAGTTATACTAGGGCAAAAGCTGCCTTGACCTACTAAACAGATTTGTAACTCAAATAACAGTTTCTTTTTCTCTTTGTTCAGAAAGTACATCTACAGTTTTGTATAAACAATTTATTGGCTGCTTGATTAGCCAGTAATGTGGCGGTGTGGGAAGACTTCATTCCCAGGCACGAATACACAAAAGTAGTGATAAAAAATCCAGTACGTGTAGAGCACTGTTCTGTTAGCAGGATTTTCATGGATTATACTCACAGCGTCGAACTGTTTGATAAGGCCAGTCGAGTGACTGAGTAAAACTGGTTTTAATTGGTTTCATTTAGTAGCATTTCAGGTTTAACTCTCCATCCATTCCCGACACTCCGTTTTATGACCTTAGTAGATAAGCGGCATATTAATCATCCCCTTATTCCTCCAAACCAAACAAGCCTACTAGTACTAACATTTATTCTGGCACTTTAATTCGGTTTTCAGCAGTGATTCATGTGTCTATTCCATGTTGTATCGTTTAATGTTGTTTTGTTGCCTTCTTTAAATTGAATTACTACATACCCGCCCGTGACCCCCTTCGCTTTTCCAGAGCTGCAATCGCATACAGTTTTTGAAATTATCTACCTATCCAGCCTCTTTCCCTACTCTCCATGTTCAAGTTTTTTTCACGAAACGCACGTGTGTGATTGTAAATGTTAATGATATTAAGAAATTATAAAATGTAAGAGTACTGAGCTCGGAATATCTCGTTTCACATGGTGAGGTTTGAGTGTCACATACGCTCATTCAGTTTCGTATGTTTGGGATTTGAAGTATTGATATCGAAATCTGATCCAGGGGTTGTGGGAAATCTGCAGATTCTGGCTAATTGCTTCCGTCGTATGATTAGATCCTTAGCTTTTGTTCTGTGGTTTTCTTTTGTACCTTGTCGAGGTATAAGGTGATGGTCTTTACCATAACCTGTTACCGGTAAACCAATGGACACCTTGATTCTACCGATCCGAGGTAATGAGAAGGAAAAGAAGATAAATATTTCATGATTGGTGGTTGAAGATTGAGATAACCTAATTAAGCCAACCTTTGTTTGCAAAGTATATAGGAATTGGACATAAATGTTAATAAATGGCTAGGAACAATCGCGGATTTATCACTATTAAGGTATCTTCAATTCTTCCTAGTTTCTTGAACCTTTTGTTTGTTTTGCACATCAGTTTCGATGAGGTGGTTAGAGTATTACAATTGCAGACACTTCTCCAATGTACGTATGAATTTTCCTTGTAGAAATTCAAGTTTCATCTTTCTTTGACGAGTTGGTTGATTTTGTAGATGGCTTTTGTGAAGTCATTCATGAAGAGAAAGTGAAACGAGATGATTTATATCATTGGTAATATGATCTGAATCAATCAGAATCTTAAGAAGTGTCGAATCATTTGGATATCTAGGGAAGTGTTGCATCACGTCCACATATATATAATCCCGTGGTATTTATGAAAATATTTTTTTGAATTGTTTTTTTTTTATTTTAAATTCTAACAATCTAGGACTTATTCTTCCAATTGAGTTTCGGATTTGAACTGTATTTAGCGTATATATATTTGAGTTGGCCCCATTTGCTTTATTCCATAGCTCAAGTGTGGATCGAGGTAATTTGATCTGAATGAGATGAAACATAGAGAAATCTCAAATTATTTGAATGGCTAGATAGTTTTAACAACATTCCCTGCATTGTGTTTTTTTAATACCACGATATTTTAACTATCTATTGATGTACGGTTATAGTGCTTTGTTTTGAAATCGCGTTGTTTTGCATAGACTATCTGTAATGCTTTGTTATCTAGGCTAATTTGAACTATACCATAACCTAACTCACAGATCTAGGGATAAAGATGATAAATTATTTTCATGATAACTCAGACGCCTCGCTGTGACTCAGTCTCAAAACTCCCGATAGACTTGCCCCTTGATAACTTCGATTCTGGGTGGTAGTAGCCAGGTTTATTCGTTTCAGCTTAATTTACCTTTCTACTGTGTACTGGTGGGTGTATTATGCCTGAAAAATGCACGAATACGCCTCTCGTTAGAAGGTATGAGTCATCATCCCTTTCAAACTCCCAGATGTGACCTCGTCTTTGGACAGGGACCCACGAGATAAACACCTACGCACGTGATGAGTGATTTGGATTTTGTTACTGTTAGTCTTGGTCACTATGCCCTCGTTGCATAGCTCTTGGCTCCGTTCAGAATGGACTGTTAAATACGGTATCAAGAATACAAATCGGACAAAATTGTATTTATAAGAGGAGGCAAGTTGAATTAGGGGATTGTGCTTTTGAGAATCTTGGATTTTTCATTGGGTCTTGATGTGGTTGAAGTTTGATTTCTGTTGGGGCTTGTTTTGGAATTTTCAAAATAGGAAACCGCTCTTAATGCTAGTTTTCAAGCTTAATATTTCATGATTTCAATTTTACAGATCAGTTTGTGGCTCTCTTTAGCCCAAGTTCTTGCTATGTTCCTGCTTCAGATAAGTGAAAGTTTGATTTGATACTATTTTTGTTATAACGTTTTCCAACTCAAATACTTTCATAGTCATGCATAGAAAGCCTATCGGTAGAGAGCCCACATATGAGTTTAACTATTTCAAAGAGTGAATGTCGGCTTAGTTTAGGAACTACTAGTCTCGTACGAGCTTTTGATTTCAATGTCTAGCTCAGAATTAATTTCTCTACCACTCCTATTTTTGTGTTATTCCTCATTCTCTCTGCTTGATGTCATCACACAGTCTGCTGACGTCTGTGCGACTAGAAGTCTAGACGCAGGGAATGTATTTTCGGGATGCATGGTTTTCATGACTAATTTTCAAGGTCACATTTATTCTAGACACACACAGTCTCGTTCTATGTACATCTCCCTGGTTTCGTCCAGGCCAGCGCTTCTCTTGTCTGATCACCGCGTCTCTTTCCGGTTTGCAGCCTCTACTGTCTGCACCTCACCCCCTGGGGTTAATTAGTATTTATGAATGGACAACTGAAAATTAACAAAATCCCCTTCCAACTATTCTTCATTTCCAGTCCTAATAAATCAGAAACACCATAACGAGCTAATTGAAGATCTTCAATTTCCGTCTTGGACAAAAGGGAGTAGGGTTCTGAAGCTTCTCTGATTAGAAACTTGTATTCTAATATCCCCGCTTGATTAGTTTTAATCAGTACGGTTGGTCATGCCGTTTACAGGATGTGTACCTAGGTCTTTGGTGTGGCAGATATACTCCTTAGACCTGTAGACATTCAGCTAGAATTCGAAGGAATTTTTTATGTAACATTCCTCCATAAAAACTCTGAGAGAACACATCTTGAATAGATCACATCTTAGTATATCGTGTTCATTGCAACTGTTTAGATAGACAAGCGGGTTATACTTGATGCCAGGGAGAAATCGAATCTCAAAGCGAATTGCTCATGTGAATAGACACTAAGATCTTTGATGACACACTTGTAATTCAGGACTCACCATTGATTTACTTTTTATTTCTTAGCTGGAATTCACTAGTATTCATCAAATCCTGAAGTACTAGGTTTTCAGAGTTCATAGCCATTTCGACCCTTAACAGCATGGTCTCCCTTTACCACCAAGTGACATTACCCATTCCTCGAAAGGTAGTCAAGTCTTTATGTGGATAAATTATTCCTTGATTGATCAAGCCCGTTGTACTTCTCTAGAATCCTTATTGCTTACAGTTCACCATAAACCTTGAGTCTCTTGCGTTAAGTCCCGAGAATTTGACCGACTTCGGCCCCTGTGGTCTCATTTTCACCACATCAGCTCATCTCTAGACGCAGCGGCAAAAGCAGCCAATAAATTGTTTATACAAAACTGTAGATGTACTTTCTGAACAAAGAGAAAAAGAAACTGTTATTTGAGTTACAAATCTATTTAGTAGGTCAAGGCAGCTTGGCTAACCCGTCTCAAGTCGTTGGGAAGAGTGCATAAAAACGACACCCCTAGGGAAATTAACTCGCGTGTTGGGCGGCAAAAAGCAATTTCCAATCGGCTGCAAAGCAAGCAAGGCGGCTTGGGCTTGGGATGATCTAGTTTTGCGCGTAGGCTGGGTTTTTTTCGTACGCACAAGCACTGTCGCACGTACTTTCAGTCATTTTACTTACCTCCTTATCTCTAACTTTGAACCTGCCGATACTCTGTCTCCTAGACCTGTCTCTTCACTTAAAACACACCTCCCTAGTAGGTCTGGCAGGTGTCTGGAGGCATTTTCTTTATCCCATTTTAAATTTGTCCAAATTTATACGCCCGTTTACATTGATTAGTCAATTTCGTTAAAAATGGAGTTTTCCAACACTTCTCTTGGGTTAGAGTTTATCTCCCACATCGTTACCTCTCTTGAGCAGTTAGATGTGTCGTATTCCGTATCAGAATCGTGTTCACATTTTATAAACCTCTATTTACGCTAATGCTCAAATGGTAATAAGGCCCAATTCCGTTTTTCAGCACTTATTCTGATTTTAAAAGTAGTATCCTAAGATTTATCTATTACGAAAATCGCATTCTGCTACTAGTTGGTTATGTTCTCTGGATTCATATCGAAGCAGTTACCTTTAACTTTATAGAAGTTCACGCTAACAGCTACGCCAAGTAGTGTACCAGCCGAAATACTTCAACTTGAACCGACTGTGTCTAAGGGTCTATACTGTTCAATTCAAAATTTCCTCGGCTTTTACATACATCTGTTTATGTCAATACTCCAGTTGAAGTACTACTCAATCATTTAACAATTAAGTATGGGATCATTTTAAGTGTACAAATTATAACAAAGTTTTTAACAAGAAATGAGCCCTTGCAACAGTTGTCTTGTTGGCATTCTCATTCTTGTTGGCTTGAGGTGTATGCATGCTTTAACTCTTGGAACTTTCATTGTATTTTATGATGCAAGTTAAGGCACTTTTATTAGTAGGGCCGCTCAGAGGTATCAGGTAGTCTGCTCCCATTTAATGACTAAAAGATAAAAGAGAAAACGAATTTTGGGTTTTCGGTCATGTTTCCACTAGCTATTGGAGAGTGATTATTTGAGACTGCCGACCCCTTAATGCTTGAGGATTTTGGCTACTGATTGATGCTTTTGCGTCTATTGATAGCAGTTGACTTTTGGGATTTCTCTTCCTTTTAATGTTTAATCGCTTAAACACGATTACCAAACCACTGAGCTCTATTGGCAATGGTATCTTAGATTGCTATATTATGGAACTCTACAGAGATCATTTGAACTTGAAAGAATAAGAAACGGTCTAATGAGTCCGACTTTGTTCTTTGATCTTTTAGTTTCAATTTTATAGAGATTATCCGATCAAACTTAATGCTTTACATTGAACGTGGATAGCAGAGTTGAAGATCGTTTTTAATAAGAAATGAATGTAAACTTGCTCTTTTGAAAATCAACATCCACTGAAATGTTCATGCACTTACCTTGGAAGCAATGAAGTTTATTTTAAGGACAGAGTAGTTCTAACCGCAATTTGATTTATGTAGGTATCCCGTTTTCAAGACCAAAATCTCCCAACTTACTCTTTTCTCCTCAGTAAATGTTAAATTGAAAGCTACAGACCCCCTTCCCTATTTCTATCTTAAATGCTACGTTTTGTTCAAACAAGGACAAAATGGAAAAATCTTTCATACTACCGTGTTTATCACCGAGATACATTTTATGAGTTTTTATTAAATGGGGAAATTTATTGCGATTTCGAGATTGTAAATTACTTAATACTTTTTTTCTGCTCGCTCACCTTGTTCTGTTATTTTATATCTGAGGTATTAAATACTCCTCCATTTGGCCTCTTACTTTGTGTATTAGTCAAATATGTTTAGCAGAGAGCAGTTCTTATTCATCTCGAATACTCTTAACTAGTTTCCTCCAAAAATAGGTGTTACCGCCCATCGCAACAGTTTTTCAATTAATAATTAATACATCTACACGTCTGTAGTATATACTATTCAATCGATGTGCATACACTAAATTGATTAACCATATTGATTATGAGTTAGAATATCTCTTCCATTCTCTAAGTAAGTGTTACAAGCTATGGTAGCAAATTATCGCTTTTAAATATCCACATACCTGCAGTAAGTGGTCTACATTTGGCTACATTTCATTTGTTCTCATTCGTTTATACCCCACTACTTCTAGGCTTTTTTTGAACCTGTGTGTGTGTGTGTGTGTTTTGATCAAATCACAATCCTTATCAGTATTGTCATCTCTGCAATTTGCTTTTGCAATTCTGCAAACAAACGAAATGTGCATCGTGGCTGTGCGTATTAATCAGGAGTTTGAGTCGAAAATTACATTGATTAATGTGATGAGAATTGTAAACGTGGTCATCTGTGAAGACTGCAATTATGAGTTCAATGCCATTGGTACACACTCAGTAAGTGGAATGGCAAATCGTATCAGGAAAGCTTCATTGGTGTTATCCCTCTCTTCAAGATAAGCATTAGAAAACGCTTTCCTAAATGGCCTTGAGAGTTAAAAAATATACTTTGATAATCACTTTTTAACTGTTTGTAAAATCTCCATGCTCAGGCATTTTTCTTTCGAACTAGAAGATAGTGTAGGATGCAAGGCATAGGGCTGGTCTTATAATAGCTTCTCTTCTGCTTCCTTGTGTAGAAAACTCTGAGTATACGAGAAAAATTCTGTTAAACGAGAGGGATCGTAGATTGCGATATCTTCATCAGAGCGGCTCAGCAGTACCTCCTACCCGGATGAATGTGCTATTATCGCTTTAATTGATCGGTTTGGAAAGATCTAGTTCTTTGATCAGTGAACCGAGACCCGTCTCAATTAGAGGTCTTTGGTTTGACGGGTTCGTCATGGTTCAAAAAGTTAACGCCAATTTCTATCTCTAATAAGTTCCAACCTCAAGGGAATTCAATAAAAATGTCGAAGTGCGAAAGTGCTAACTTGTATGCAAATGTTCGGCAAGATCACTGTTTCTCAGGCGTAACGATCAATAGAAAATTACTTTGCCCAATTTCTGGCTGTCCATTAGCCTTATAAACGACAAAGATGGTTGAAATGCCACGTATCAGGGAATGTCATTATTAATGTAGATATCGGATTCAGTGCTGGCACCTTCAAAAGAAATGTAGCAGCATACACTATTTGGGCAGAGTAAAGAGGAAGTAGTTATCTCAAGGACCAGATATCCCTATCCTTTTACCAAATTATTTCCTCTGTTGTATTTATGCAACTGTTTATCCGAATGGAATGTAATATACCATCTGTATTAGTAAACGATCTCTTTGACCCGTTCTAATTGTCTTATTTCCTTTTAGCCCTCACAATTGACAACCCAGAGGCCTCCCGAGTATTGGTGCAACATTACTTACTTTGAGTTGGATCAACAAGTTGGCGAGCTCTTCAAAGTTCCATCTCATTATACCCGTGTCATTGTGGACGGCTATACAGATCCCTCGAGTCGCAATCGATTCTGTCTTGGCCAACTCTCCAATGTCCACAGGTACTTCTTTCACTCATCTTTAGTTTGATTTGCCTGTCCTCTCAATCTTGATATTTAAGTTTGATTGGACTGAGAGCAACCTTATTGATCATTAACCATAACTTTGAGTGATGGTAAAATGTACTGTCGAATACAACGGTAGATCGGGACTTACGCTTTCTCCTACTCTCTCATGTTTTTACATATCTCTGTGTCCCCCCCCCCCTTGTTACCTTTGAAAACCATAGTAAATAGGCCCCAAATCATAGTTTCCTTTTCCTTTGTATCTGACACGTATTCAGTTAAGCTCCCGTTTTATTATTTTGAGTACTTAAGGGCTCGTAATTTAGGATGGGATTTTTGCCTTCCCTGAATTTGTGTTTAGTAGCTCAATATTGTGAATAACCCATTAAATAGTAGGAAGAACTAATCATATTCCGCAACAATTGGAAACGCACATTCTAATTGTTATCTATTAAGCTGTTTTCACCATTACTGTTGGTCATTCCATTAAACATCGATCCCACAACCTATTCCTTAGCTGAATTTTGATCTCCACGTAGCCAAAACCGGCCATTTGAATTACTTGTCATATAAAACACAAAGAGTTATACGACTACTACTACAAACTTTGGATACTGAGAGCGTTTTAATTCGATGGTATTTCGTCTAGATGTCCAATGTTCACTACAGGCGCATAGATTTACGCGAATGTCCATCTGTTTTTAATTCTATCACTTGTCTTTCAAATGAGGCCACCTGTCCGTCACTGACAGTCACGTACAGTGTGGGCTTGTCGACAACAGAGGGGAAGATGGGAGCGACGAGAGATTGATCCTCTCTTGCTCGCTCACATCTTGACTGATAGAACCTCACAAGTGTCCACCGCTTAATTCCCCGTTTATGGGATGTTCCCATTATTGGTCAGTGCCACAAATGGTTTGATTTCCAGCTACTCAGCATGCCATGAAACGAACTTGGAAATCCCCTCCCCTATTAAAACTCAAGTTCAGTTTTCTTGGTTCAATGTGAGTATTTTATTAAAAAGGCTCTTATTTAAACTTTAAAGACAGATTTATTCTAACTGTCAGCTGGTCACGTAAGTGAAAAAACTATATGAACCAATTATAGCGTTATCTATAATCTGATTGTTGATTGCCTGTCTAAAGCTGCCTTTTATTAAATCATCAATGTCGATGAGATTGTTGCAGGTTAGAGATAGCTCATATTCTAAATCATAGGGCACGAAATCGAGGCTTATCAATGAACATTGAGTGAATGGAATGGCCATCTGCACAAGTTGAGTCTGGCTATTAAGAGGTGTGATAGAAATCGAGTTCCTCATCAGGAGCTCCAAGGTGTTTCCTGTTTTCTGAATAAAATTGAATTCCCGATTAAATTACGAAATTCATTTAAGAGACTACTAAACTATAAGCAAACTTAGATAGCAACTGTGTATTCCTGTCTACATGCTATTTCGCTATCTCCACCCCTTCATAAATTGTGCTGCATAAAACAAGCTAATCGTCCAACTCCATGCACCCCAAATATTTATAAAAATTAAAATCCTGCGATATTTTACCCCTATTTTTAAATCACCCCGCCTGTTTTGAAGTTTGCGTCCGTGCCTAGTTCTGAATCCACCCTTAAATAGTTCTTTGTTTGATTGTTTTTGTTTTCTAGCTGGTCGTATTATTAACATAGGTGCATAGGAAGAAAGTTGGAAATTAGAGAAATTTTATCACTCTATCTTTGTATATTGAAATAACTGGTCGAAAATGAAAAGTGATGTTAAATAGACCACAAATCATCCATCCTGTAGCTGAGAAGATGATGGCCCTTAGAAATTATTCAGTTTAATATATATTGGGTGCGTAAGGCATCTAACGACACGCACTTTTAGAAAAAAACGCCAAATGAAAATGTTAATGGTTGAAACCTACAATTTCTTATAAAACAAATAAATATAAAACCTATTCATCTAAGTTTTATTCCATATATCCTCTTTCGGTTTCTATCACCCATTCAATTCGAGTCCGAAAGCGACCGACTGCAAGCTTTCATCAGATCAGGTAGTCTTTGTTGATGTCCTCCATTCCCCCAGCTATTGCTTCCATGAGAGAAGAGGATTTAGTGTTATGGAGATGCTTATTGACTTTTTTGCAACCACGTCCCACCCCACACGTAATAATCCAAAGGATTAAGTTCTGGTGAGTTAGGAGACCATAAGAAGTTTGGTGTGACATGAACCCTGGGTTTTTAGAGCTTTATGGGATGTAGGCGAATCTTGTTGGAAGATCGAGTCTTCATTGGCTACGCTGTCTATCCAAGGTGACTTAATAACAATGGTTTAAAGAGTCTCGGCATAGCCATCTGCATCTGTATTGACTTTAATGCCCTGTGGAAAAATGGAGAAGTCATGATGTTCCTCTCCCTCACTTCTAACAACCCTGAATAGCATCACTATTGGTGGAAAATTCTTACTCATGCATAACAGTTGGAACTTCAGTGGGGTCCGCCCGCACATAGCCACCTATCATTTCATGGATTGACTTCTCATCCTGGTGGAATTTTTTTAGTTGGAAAAATACCAAAGACATTCCTATTCTTCCACGTGCTTCAATTTGTTTGAGTGGTATTGTACATATTGAATGATTCTCTTGAATTGTTTTTTTTTCAGCATAAAGTGACTTCGCCTAAGAACGTGTGTCTTTTCATTCCTTTGGTTGTAGTAATGTCTGCCATGAGATCTAATATAAAAAATACTTTAATTATTATCGGGTTAGTCTAAATTACAGAAGTATAGTGCGCCCTCTATATATGTATGTATGTATACGCTTCTTTCCACTATTACTTTAATTATTAAATTATATGACAGGATAAAATTGGTTGCAAACATTTGCTCACGAAACCCGACATTCTGTGCATTTTTCTTCTGAAATTGTTTCAGAAGAAAAATGCAAAAAATTAATGACAATGAGGTACTAGTAATTCTTTACTTGACTCCAAATTTTCATTATTCATCTCCAATACAATCTCTGTATCTCTCTGTTCATTACGTATTTTTATCACGTACATTAGACGACCACTTCATTTGACCATTTTATCATGACTCAACAGTTATTAAGTGTTTTCTTTATTTGATGCAGTTGATGAATCAATAAATTGATGCGCATAGATCAGCATGAATCGATCAGGAATATTGTAAGCTCGAGGAGTCGAACATTATTGTTTTTTCCTACATTTTGGGAGTTGGACTTTATCTCTGCTAGCATTTTTCTGTTTATAATTGGTCCTTATTTCCAATTCGAATTCGAAATTTTAATTCGACGTTTCTATTTGTATAAAACGGTGTCCTTCTCTTGATAATCTTAATTTTTGGCTATAATTTAATTCAAACCTATTCTTCGATGTTTGTATATCACTGGATTAGAGTCCTGAGGTTAATTTTATATAGTCTATGCAGTGCGAACGACTTAGAACTTTAAATCATGGGAAGTTTCATAAACACACAAAAGAATCGCAAAGCAGTTCAGAGTTTTGCGCGAATTGGATTGAAGAAGTTGTTGAATCATGCAAAACCTATATATATATATATACATATATATACTCCACAATACTTCAAGAACAACCATCTTTTAGTTACCTTGATCAATTCTTTGGTCCCTTCTCATTTCACACTGCTTTGCAAGGAGTCTATGTTATCCAGGGTCCACTTAATCTATTTCCATCTTCATTTGGTAAGTTTTAAATACAGTTCTCCACATTTTAAGTGAACCGGGGCTTGATTCCCTATTGCTGATGTATGAGTGATTATACAATGGGCTTCGATACTCAGGAACACTTTTCACTTTTTAATTGATACTAATTTACTCTTATTTATAGACAATTGTGTGCTCTAATAGGAATACCGACTGCTGGGTTTATTCCGTCCTAATTATAGGTGCTCTGTTACTCTGTGTACCGAATTGGTATTATATTTATGGCATCTGTTATTGCATCAGTGTCTGGATTTTGTCTAGCCATCGTATCTCTCTCATAACTTGCTTGCGGCGCATTTACACTACTTGTCTGAAGTGTCGGTGCTTTTAATATACCCAGCTAAATTTGTACCGTTTAAATTAGTCTTTTTGCGGATGTCTGGAGTTTTAACAACCCTAAAGTAGATCCAATTTACATCAAAGGAATTTGTTCTTATCCTCCCCCTTGTAGTGAAAGGAAAGTGTTTAATATGGCTTGTTCATTTATCATAAAGGAGGGAATGAAAGTCATATTCTTTAGTCTTGACTCTTTTATCAATCTTGGTTTAATATTTTTGGTTGATTCAAATGGGAACCGTCTAAAAATGTGCTCGTTCTTACTTACGGAATTATCGACGTTCATAAGTGTTAAGGGCTTAGGTTGGTTGTTTTTGGAGAGCTCAAAAAGTGTTTCGAGTTTTAACACCCGAACGTCGAACAAATTTACTTCAAAGGAATTTGGTCTCATTCTCGACTTCCTATTATAGAGAAACAGGAATCTTTAGTATGGCGATTTCCACGTGTTGGGAATTACGCACTAAGGACCCCGGAGACCACAGAAAGAACACGTCTAATGTGGACACGCCATTTAAGATAGAGACTTGACGACGAGGGGAAAATCAATCATACTCAAGCTGCCATAGAGTTTATCAAGCAGTCCGATACTGAGTGCTCTTATAATCAATCATCTATGCCGAAGATCCTATTGAAGCCATATACTTTTTTAATTACCGTTTTGATCTTATCACATTCATTAAAGATATATGCCTTGAAACATCAGGTCGATTTTTGCTAGGTCATATTCTAGATTCGTATACGGAATTTCAAAACATGTATTTCTAGCTGTTGTTTCGAGTTTCAACATCTGAATGTAGAACTGATTTACACGATGAACCCTTTTAGGTAGGTTTCTAATAGGCTTCTAAATATTCTATTCAATAGGAGCTATCTTGTTTAAAAGTACATTTCGTTGGAATTATGGCTTAGCTTTGATGGCAAATCCAACTCAACGGGTGAAAGTATGAATACTGCGATTTAATTTAAAGGTAGGAAAACTCGATAACATTTAAGGACTGATTTACTGAAGGACTTGTATAGTGTTAATCTAGAAGGTATCGGAAATTGTAATACAGAGGGCCTTATGAGTGTCTGAGCTTTTCAATGTCTGAAGGCAGAACATGTCTACGTCAATCGATTCTTTGCTGAAGACAGAAGCTTTTGATTCGATCTATGTAAGCTTCAATCCTGCATCTGGTACGAATTAGATCAGTAATCTAGGGGACGAATTATGAGTTTGGAATGTAAAACAGTGGATTGACCACTTAATTCATATTCCATAACCCATATCCAAGAATTGAATAAAGTAACTCTTCTGACGTTCTTTTTTTCAATCTCCTCCCCTTATCCCTTGTTGAACTTTACTTGTCCGATTTCAGTTGCTCCCTCCAATGGTAAATTGTAAACACTTAACCATATTGTTTCGGTTATAGTATGACTATAATTTATGAAGTACGATTAACTAGTATTTGTGGTAAGAGTCTCTTTTAAAAAAATGTATGACTGGACATTTTCTTGTGATTACCGTCACCCCAACATTTAAAGCACCCAACTTACATTTATTTCTTCCGGTTTAGAGACGCCATATCAAAAGCATTATATATTTTTGATTCTTTCACAATTCACAATTTCCACACAACCACAAACAGAGTCGGAAGGACACAAATATGTGCATGTGTTTGTGTCTTGCACTTTAAATTTGTGCGACCTTTGGGCACATGTTGGTACTTGAATTCCTTGTCTTGCATTCCCCCACCCCACCCCACTCTCGCTCTAACTGCAAACACACACAGAACATAGAGAATGAGAGATGGAGGGAAACCACAACGAAATGATCGTATTTTAGTCAGTTAGTGGTAAATTCCAGCCCCATCTAGGAAAGTGTTTTCCGACGCGTATTTTGAGTGTAAGAATAGCATCCTACAGCCTGTCGAAACTTGAATTCTATAGAACAGTGTCGTTTGTCATTCCTCTCATCGACAGCCATCGAATCCGTGACCTCTGACCTCTGGGTGTGTGCACGTTGACTACTGCACCTGCTAGCAGTGATAACGTGTTCCCTTTTCGTGAATTAGCTGATATCAGATAATGAGTATACATCGCTTAAAAAGATTAGTGAAGTGGTTGGGTGCCGATATTTGGACTGGCTACGTATCGGTTAACAGGCACATCTGTCAAGTTAGATATCAGGGAATCAGTGCACATCCAGTGACGTGGATGGCCAACGGCAATAGTTAATTCCGTTCAATGAAGAGGGTGGGGGGGGGGGAGGGGGGACAGAGGAATGCAAGATCTCTCAGGGTTTTTAGTGTTTTCCTTAATGGTATTTCGAATTTTTTTGCTCCCAGCAATTCAGAGACCACCCATAGCTTCTGGGTCACAGATACTGTAATACCAATCGCTTTGATCTTAATATTATTCGAAGGGGAAGACGGTATAAAGTATAGATAAGGGATAAGGTAAGTTTGCTAATCAAAGATACCACACGATAAAGCCTTTCTACTCAAGATGTGCATTGAAAAGTGAGTTTAAATAGTTTGTTGAAGGGGTTAATTAAGCAGTAGGGTTTCCTAAATGTACTGGTCAGGATATCATCTAATTTTAGACTCGTTATCTTTGTAGTTTATCGAACATTTTTTCAAATTCAACACCGTTTTACTCGCGATTATAAGTATAGCGCAGCGGATTTGTGATCTTAGAAATAATACCTTGGATTTACGATCGTTCAACCCATTTTCCCTTCTCATAAATTTGAGGTAATCCTGGTTTGGATTTCCTTCTCATATTACCTTATTCACATAGGCACATCGAAGTGACTATGAGAGTTTCCCTAAAATGGATTATCTTATTAATCTCCTTTTATGGATGAAAACTTCACAACGGGTATATTATCCCATACTAATGGTTCTTTCTGTGTGTACGGGGTATGCTTGAGGGATTGGAAGGAAGGGAATCTGTTGTTTTGGATTTTTAACTAATAGACTTAATCGCTTTAAATTGATAGAAATATAATGGGGGTTTGAGACTTTCGTCATCATAAATCCCTGAGGCAGTCAGAGAAGTCATGCTTTTACTTAACTAGAGAATTATGAAACTTCTTAGTATGTATTTAAATTATTTGAGTTGTATACTAGTTAAGTCTAATCAGCACTTTAAATCACTTTAGTTCTTCTTTAGCATTGTGTTTTTCTGTGTTATGTTCATCAGATGTCACTGGTATTCAACGGTTAGCACAATTGGTTGATAACTTTTCGCATCCTGCCTTACTACAGGTCGTTGTTTAAAATGCAAGATCTTAGACAAACCAAGGTTTTAAAAGCAGTGCTTATCTTAATAAAGATGATATTTTCAGTAGTTTTAGTGTCCGCGTCCTTCATTTAGTCCACTTGATCAGAGGAGAATGCTTTGAAAATGCCTAAATTAAAAAGTACCCTTATAACAATGAGATGCATAGCTATCAATGTTACATTTATCGATAGGAATGAAGGTGAAATTAGAGGATTTTTGTGGGATTCAAGCTAAGATCTATCTTAAAGTCTTTGTGTAGTTTAATGATGATTGTTGTTGAACATTTGGATTCCACGGGGAATTTTTAACCATATAAAGAGTGGCAACGCATCATCAATTTTCAAAACCTTACCTTGCTATTTCAACGTCCTTAGTTTTGTCATTACTATCGGTCTATTCCTTTCGTCCTTCGCCGTTCTGCGTTGTTGATGGTCGCACCTATCAGTTTTATTATCTCTTGGACGATCTGTACCATACCACATATAGGTAACCATAATTCCTATTAAATAACTAAGTTCACTTAAAAATTCAAAATTTGTCCGCTTATTAATGAGGATAGTTTGCATTATACAATTCGAATGCATAGCTACAGCAGAGGGAATATCTTTTGAGGAAAGGGCAGAAAATTTTGGTCTATGGGATTCGGGATAAGTATTCCTTCTGTTCTCAGGTCGAATGTGTGTTGCTTTTTCAAATGATCGTTTGACATGCCACTCACCACTCACTATGCTCCTATTCTTTATTTTAATACAGATCAGAACAATCGGAAAAATCTCGTCTCTACATTGGCAAAGGCGTTGAATTGGACATAGTGGGTGAAGGTGATGTTTGGATCCGATGTCTCTCTGAGTTCTCCATCTTTGTACAGAGCTATTACTTGGATCGTGAAGCGGGTCGAGCACCGGGGGATGCTGTCCACAAAATCTATCCCGGCGCCTACATCAAGGTATGAATTCCTTGTTCCTCCTTTTCTGCCATATCTGCTAAATGCCTATGCCTTAAACTCGTGATCTTAGTCATATAGATATGCTTATTGACGGCTGTGTTGTTGACCGTTATTCGTTATAACTAGGCAAACAATGGATCTGGAAATGTGAAAATCTTGTGCTCTGCACATGAGGTTCGAATCGACTTGCAGGTCTGAAATACAAATACGAGTGGTCGAATGGATAAGTAGTTAAATTCTCTTGAATACTAAATGAGAGGTTGACAAGAAGTAGATGGAATGACATGGAATAGCATGATTGGTCGTAATGGTTGAAACTCTCCTAGGGGAGAAGAATTATACATTGCTAGCTTCTCATCAAGGAGCTTTTAGAATGCCTTTCCTCTGCTCAAGATAACTGTAGGAAACGGCTTTGTCGATTATCTATTACGTCTAAGTCATGACTTTACGTCACAGAAAGAATTATGATACGAACAAACTAGAGAAGTAATTGTAGGTAAGAGATCTCTAATCAAATACCTATAGATGGGGAAAGACAAAAGAATGTTTTAGAACACATGTATTTTCAACTTTTCTGGGTTGGTCTTCAACAGAATTCGAGTGCCTGACATGGTCTCACTAACTGCGGTGTTTCTATAATAGACCATGTGTAAGGAGAGAACAAAGCACTCCTTTCAAATTAGCTAAACACTGGCGCCTAACTTGATAAATACATGAGGATGAATACAAAAAGAGTTGATTAATGTGTATGTCCTTAAAAGGTGTGGGTAGGTCGTAGGCCTTTAGGGGAGCGCAAGCGGCCACATATGCACGCCGATGTTTTGTGTAGTACGCTGACTTTTCGCCATTTTTTGTGCGTTTTGCACTTACCAGAGCGAGGCAATGATTCATTCGAAATGGGGTAGTAATTGCATTTTTAGGGGGCACCAAATCGTTGGTTATTTCTTTATCTTTTCCCTCTCATTCACTTTATATAGTTAGCCCAATTGATGCAAAAATGATTCGTTATTGTGCGTATTACTAAACGATTTAGGCATTCATTTATGCTTACACCGTCACTTTTCAATAAATAGTTGTATCTTGTTTAATATTTAACGAAAGCGTGTATATCAAATTGCTCAAATTTAAAGGTTGATACCATTTCCATCTTCATATTTCTGGGCGTTTGGCTGAAATGACATGAGGTTTCTTGTTTATTTTATAGCTTTTAATCATGTACAACATCCAAGTATATAAGTAGGGAAGTCTTGAAAGAGGTACTCTGTCAGGGACGCAGGAGACCCCTACTTTATCTAGATTCCAGATTCATCAGATCAACTGGATTTCAATTTGAAGTTCCATCCTACTTTTCCCATTTTCATTACATAAAAAATTCGGATGGAATAATTTCAGTTGATTTCGCAGCTACCTTTTTACATAGCTTTTGCTACACCTATCTGTCGGATAAAGTTTATTAATTGGCAAACCATCTTTAGGTTTGGGATGCTCGATCCGTCAAAGAGTCGATGACACCGAGGGTCAGCATATATAGTTTCCAATTTTCGTAAACCATTCAGTTGGAGTTGATGTTCGATAATGCGAGGAATAGAATTCATAATACAAATTTCCTCTTCTTTCTCGCCAAAGTCTTCTTTACTATCCGTATGAAGTTGGCTTAACCAGCTCCTTTGTGTTTGAAGGTATAGAGGTATCCATTTTCCATAGAGAGGATCTTAATAGCAATATTACAGCTTTTAAATTTATTCCGCTATTTTTTAAATTACATATACAAGGGACGTCCGTACTTTTAAAACAATTTGATTATGTCGACTTTGTAACAGTAATAGACTTTCTTGTTGACTGATAAGCTGTATTTGTGCCCCTTTTAGTTCAATTCGTTATTTTTTGTACCGTTTTATGATCCTATCGCCTCGAGTCTAAAGTACTTTTAAAGTGCACAAGAAGGGATTCACTCGTTAGATAGATCAATTATACAAATGTCACGCAAGGGGCAATTAAGACGAACCGATCATATTTTAAAAGGTCACTCAAATGGGCGTATGCTACTTAAATCATGTAAGTAGGTGAGTAATGTACACTACCTTCAAATGGTTTGTTTTAACTGAGAATCAAGGGGGGGGGGGATTTCTTGCCAATTATACACGAGTTTATTTACATCACTTATGTTTTAAAGTTATCATATACCACCTAAATCATGTAAATAGGCTACCGAAAGATATAAATAGATT
>CAADRB010000064.1:242726-271537 GCA_900708905.1 Hymenolepis diminuta | reverse complement strand
GGGATATTGGGATACTTAAATACATCACAACAACAATAACTAATATAGTTTTTTTGACGAACTACAGGAGGAGAAACGTCTTTGGGAATCAGTAGATATGAGGGTGCTAAGTAAGGGGTGGTAGTTCCACCAATTAATTGGCAATAATAACTTTGGAGCTCATCAACTTAATGAACTTGTTAAAAAATCTGTGAAACGGTCCTCTTCAATGTATGCTAAGTACGATTTGTGTGTTAGCAATCATCTTGTCAACATGCACATCCATCAGTGATCACGAAATCGATGGCCATTGACGTCTATCCAATGACGTGGATGGCCGACCGCACTGGTTACTTCTGAAAAACGTGAGGGATGGTGCAATGCAAATTTCTCATTAGGATACTCAATTCAGATCTTGATAACACTTCTCCTAATATTCATAGGAGGTTTTTTATCGTAATTAGAGTAAAATACACACATGGTTATTGAAACGGGTGATAAAGTCACGCATCTGTAGGGTCGTCTCAACTGCTAGGCTTCATTGGGCGTGACTGATGTGAGTTTCCTTCCCGTCTATTTGTTGCATGCACGTCCATTGTTTGGCCGGAAACTGGGACGTATGAATCACTTCTCGGGTTTCTCGAAAATAAAATGGAGTGGAATGGTTTCCTGACCACTCTTTTCATTATTTACAGCTCTAATCATAATTTACCGTTTTTGAGGAAAAATAGTTAAACTTGTCTCTCTTTCTGTCTTATCACACATAGTGACGAAGTTATTGGATTACCACTCTTGTCATTAATTTGCATTGTCTTTTTAGTATCAAAGTGATCTACCTTAAGTAATTGTCCTGATCCTCTCCAAGTCAAATAATCATTTGGTTCAGAAAGGTAATATGACCCCCAAACATATTATAGGACTTGTTGAGAACGATGTGCTCATAAATATTTTCCGAAATTCTCTTACGTCAACTTATAGATCTTTTATTCCAATCCTTCCTAAGGCTTAAGAGTACTACACAAACAATGGGATGGAAAATAAAATTAGAGTTTTCAGAGCAAGAAGTATCATTAATTACTATGATATACAAAAAATTCAGTCATAGAATGGCACAAGTTTGAAATGAAATTCGTAACCATTGTGGTTCGTTTTTCGGGGTGTACATGTTTGCCTTAAACACACGAGTTTAGTCAGTAAATCCCGAGTGTTCTTTACCGTGCTTTTTGGCTTCTTAGATTTCTCCGCTGTAGAAAATCAGGCAAACGACGTAAATTGTTGTTTACGATATCGATATCATTCAAATTTTGCGCCTAGTTACTCACTTCTATCTTCTTGCTGTTTCTATTTGATCAGCTCTTCTTCTCAGCTCATACATCGAGAACTGATGAAGTAAACGACGTTTTATTTGTTGCATCTAATTTTCCAGTCGGTTTAATTTTTTCCACATTTTCCGCACTCCCCCATAGTCTACTGGTACTTTGTTTACGATAATAACAAATACTATAGATGTCCTGATTGTTTTTTTAGTTATTGACTATTACTTTCTCTAACAAAACCATAGAATCATCCAGTGAAGCAAGGAGAACAAAATGATAGTGTATCGATGACAAAAAATATGAGAGCATCAAGTACCCTCGGAGTGTTGCGCATGAGAATTACTGTTGAAACATTGACAACTACTATTCATTCAAGTCTTGGCTTCTCTCTGTTTTAAGAACAGATATTTATCATAAGTTTATTCAGATAAATTCTTTTTTGCACATTCATAAAGACTGGCCACTGATCGATCATAATTTCCTTGCCCGCCTGGAAAATACTCGTTTCAGGACACAAGCCAGTCTCTTTCACTGTCGTAATTGACGTTTTGTTGCTAGACCACCACATTCCTTCCCTCTTCCTATCTTAAATCCCACTTTACTTCTCTACTTTCTCTTCGTTTCATTTGCCAATCGCAAAAGGTCAAAAGGATGTTGTTGTCTTCACTTTCTTGTCCAAAGCAGTGAGTGTGAAATAATTGGCATTCTCGAAAAGTCACGAGTTTTTTCTTCCAACATAACACAAACAACCAACTGGGGAAATGATTGAAAGAGGAAAATACTTGAGCAAATAACTGGTTGTACAGTTGCATTTTTTCCTATTGGGTGAATCCATCAAAGAGATTAGGACTTCACATTATGGCCTTAATAAACCGTAAATAAATAGTTTTGTATCACATTTTTAATTTGCAAATTAAAAAGACACCTCGTTATAACATAGCTATTACAATTTAAATTCATTTATCATTAAACCCTCAGCGATATTAAGTACTTGAGGGCCGGTTGCAGCATAGCTTAAAGGCTGTTGGATGAAAAAGAGTTCTATTAAATATCGATTTTCGAAAACTTAAATTGCCATTCATTGTACTTTTATAGTCATCTGTTTCACAAATTGTGGTAACCAGCCTCTCAGTATCTGATCACATGACAAACTCCCTTTGACTTCCTTCCGTCGTCAAGCCTAGATCTTTTGCCTATCTAGTCCATTTTAGTCTATTTAATATTGGTCAGATGTGATCTGGTTAAACTCCACTCTCAAATCAACGTTGGTTGCAAGAGAAAAATTACATCTCAAACTAATGGACCTTATAAAACAGTTATTAATGTAGAACAAATAAACTTCATTGTACTTAATGCAGGGCTTTAAGATACTTCCGTTCAGTTCTATCTTTTGAATGGCTTTTGGATTTTTTGTAGGATTTAGTTTGTCTTTATTTATTTAATTTTGCAAAACCATGAGTCAGATGCATGCACCGTATCGCCCCTTTCACGCTTCCCTAAGATTGCTTTGACGGTTGAAAAATTGAATACCAGTGAAATTCTAGAGTCCGAGATTTCTTTTGTTTTGTGATCTTAGGCTCTGCGATTTATTGTTCAGACAGTTCTGGACATTTGTAGTTGTCATTAAAGTGGATATATATTGAGGATGATTGAAACGTAATTTCGTGGGAAGGTTGATTAGATGTTTGAATGTTCAAGAACGTGTAGTAAGTTTATTGGCACACGATGAAATTCGGATACTGGATGTTGTGCAAGGTTGATGATGGATCAGTATAGAATTACGTGCTCAAATCGATGCGAAAATCATCGAGACTGGTGCAAAATATCAGAAGATGAGGAATTAAATATAAATAGTATGCTGGATTCCTTATTCGCCGAGTTTCACCCTTTTACACAGACGCACATTCAATCGCTAACTGCGTAGTTGCCTTTTCTGCTTAGAAGCCCTTTTCTTTTTTTACCAATTATTGACTGAAAATTCTTCCTTTAAATACTTAAAATTTGAACAACCTGTTGTTCTTTTTTATGCCTCAATTTCCGTATTCTCGAAAGCTGACATCGTTTCCTGTCTAAGTTCATCTCATAACTTTAGATAACAGAATTTTTCGAGAAGAGGCTGCATTTTAAAAGCCGTCGTTAATTATTTTTCACAAACTCAGTACAAAGAAATCAAAGAGCACGGCAGAAACTTTGGGATAAGAGTGAAACTCAATGTGCGGTAGTTAGAAATATTCGTATCTGAGCCAATGGTAGACAGAGGAGGGGACAGGCGTTACGAAAGTATCTAGCACATATAATGGGAGAATAGCAGACGCCTATTCTTCATTTTACACTGCCGTGTTTAGGTGTTTGACATTCGCCAATGCCACGAACAGATGCGTCACTTGGCCCAAATGACCCAAGCGGCAGCAATGCGACAAGCGGCTGCGGTGGCCGGTTCTTCCATGCAGATGTCCGCGGATCCTACGAACTGTGCAGGCAGTTCCACGGCTCCCTTGGGTACCTGTGAAGCGGCCGGTGTTGGTGTGGACGACTTTCGACGACTCTGTAACCTCCGTTTGAGCTTTGTGAAGGGGTGGGGACCCGATTACCCACGGCATGATATCAAAGAGACGCCCTGTTGGATTGAAATTCAACTCCACAGGTAATGTTAATCATTATTTTCTCATCTCATTTTTCTTTACGAAACTATTGTTTGTTGGACCAGTTTTCGAGTTCTCTTCGATTAAATTAGTTATTTTTTAAGTACGTTCAATTTAATTGATCCGTTAAGGTCCCTATCAAAATGAATTTTGGACCAGGAGATAATTAGGAAGGCAGGTAAAGTTAGAAAAAATATCTCAACTTGATTTGTTTACGGTGCTATTTTGTCCCCTCATGCTTATTAGCTGGAGACGGTTAGGGGTGGAGGATTCTGATCCCGATTTTTTATGAACGAAGATTTGAATTTATATATACTTTCCTAAGAGCTTATTTCTATTTACATTTTATAAATGCTTGACCTTGTTATCTATTGTCATTATCCTTAGCAACCGTTTTGATACTAATGATCCGTTCGGATCGGAAGGGAATATGCAAACAATTTATAACTGGATAAGGACCTCTTATGTACTTTATTAGGAAGCGTTCCTGTTTATCGATAGGGTTATTGGATTGGTTGACTATCTAGTTAGCCAATTATATGGCAGATGTGAGATAAGAGCTCGAAAGACCGTAATCGGAAAATCGAAAAGTCCAGGGAAAAAACTCCTTTTACGAAAATGTTATGAGTTAGCTACCTTTGAGAATGAACCTGGATGCGCGCTTTCATCTTTTTAAAATTTGGTCTATGGAATGGATTCTCTTCAAGATATCAACAGTCTTTGATTTTGTGCCGTGTCAATTCTATACACCGAATGTAATTTTTCGGTTGTTTAAGAAAACGTAAATCTGTGATTTTACCGGTCCATAGTCACAGAATAGACTATTGACATAGATCAAGATTTGTATTTAGCTAAAGCAGTAGCACATTAGGTTTTGAGGGTCGTACTAATTAGTAAAATGATATCAATGTGGAATTTCAACTTTTCCAACGGTTTCACTTTGAATGCTTTAATACCGAGAAAACTCCCCGTTAGGCTGATATTTAACTGGATGTACATTGCTCTCTTCCTAGTTATCGATAAAGGTAGGTTTCTTTTTCGCCATGGAGAGGTTTATCTGCTTTTAGATTACTAATTCCCCAAGTTTCTCTCAGTTGACGAATCATTCCTGAATATTTAATTGAAAGTAATTTCGATTAGCACTTTAACAAGTTATGAGACAATTTTAATCATCCAGGCATTCCTATAGCAATAAAATTAGGTTTTACGAGAAATAGTGGTAGAAGACCCAAACGGTTCGTCTGTTAAATGTTTCTTAAATATCTTTCATTTCGGGTTAACGGGACTGGTAGTTAAGTAAGCCTGTGATATGTTTGAGACATCCAGGCTCTTGATTAACAGCCACGAAAAATGTATATTTATTTAACATTAGTAAGTGCTTACCAAATTCAGCCACTAGGCTATGAGGAAGTTAGAATTCTCACGTAGACGATATACTAAGAACAATTTACTTCATCAGTATCTTTATTAAATTGTCATATACATGTCCTTTTTCCTGTATTTCAGACCACTTCAGTTGCTCGACGAAGTGTTGCAAGCCATGCCATTGAATGACCTGAAACCGACCCGCCACTTTTTTTACTATCAAAATCAATTGCAGCAACCCCCAATCCCGCAATCGTCTCAACCCACTGGCCCCAACCATCCTCCATCGCACCACATGGCAAAACGCTAATTCCGCTCTCCCATTCTTACAGACAAATTGAGGAACGCCTTAGCTCCTACCTATTGTTTAATTCCCCCTTGTTTGTGCGTCCTATCTCCCCCACTTTTGTCGCTCTCCCGCACTCCGGAGTAAATTTAAAGTTGCGCCTTGATTTTAACACAACCCAACTATACATACATAAGTGCATATATTTAAGTTTGTCCCGAAATTCTTCCTCTATTATACATTCATCGAGTTTTTTTCCTTCATGTCTGAATTTTATTGTCTAACCCTCTATCCCCCTCTCTTTAGTTACCTAGGCGTTAACGAGTTCTTATTGTATTTATATTGTATTTCTGAGCAAAAGAACCAAAAGTTCTTTTAATTGTGCTTGTAAAAATGATGATGATGCTGATTTTAACGGTATGGTGATGGTACATGTTGGGTGATAATACTGCTAAAGCTGCACAGTGGCCCTATCTGCCTTTTTTGAATTTGAAAGTGTGTGGCCTCGTTCATACTTTTCTGAACTCATTTAAACAAAACGAAGGTGAAATCGTGTTCAAAGGAAGTGAATCAGTCGGTTGGAGTGAAATTTTGTTTGAAATATTGATATATACATTTAATGAGTTTATGGAGTAGAAATTTCGAACGATGGGGATTGACTTTTGTGTATTTCGTATATTATACCGATACCGGTTAACCATCTTTGTATAATGTGCATAGAGGTGGACCCAAGTCGGAGCATAGATATATTTTGCTATTTATATTGGATTGATATTTAGTAATACACCATTTAGGTATGAAACAACTTTAAAAAAGCAATATTTGTTTCGGTTTTAGTTTGCGTTTTTCGCAGATATTTTCTGAATGAGGGCCTGGAATGATTACACAAAATCTTACTGTGATTCGTAAATTTTTTGTTTTGTTTCAGGGACGGGTTTATCTGTATTCTCAAAGCCCGTTAAATCACACCAGTGGACTCATTCATATTCGTCGCATAGAATTTATCGGATGCGTTATAAAAGGGGAACCAGTGAGAATGATGGCCAACCACACTGGATAACATGAAGGGTGGTGGGATTCGAGTCTCTCACCAGGGAGGTTTCATGGCGCCACTCTACCGAAGATGAGAATTGGAAAACGCTTTCCTAAATGGGCTTGGGAATCGTCATCATCATAAAAGTGGAAACGAGTGAATGCTAATAATGTTAACTTCCTCATGAGCATTAACACTGTATCCGGAAACAAAACCTCATTCTGCCTAGAATTGACCTTTACTAAGAATCCCATTTGCAAGTAGTAGCAACAGTAGATTAGTGGTGGCAAACAGAAAAAGAACGAAAAATCGACGATAATTTAGATTTCTACAGTAAACAGCTCACATTAGTGACAGCTCTTCGTTTAGGTTTAAATCATTTTTCTGTTAACAATCTGGTATTTTTTGATTGAATTCTATTCACTTAAAATTCACATCTTAGTTGTGAATGCTCATACTAAATAATAACTTAGATGACAGATAATTTCGTATATTTAATTATATTATGATGACTCCCAGGCTCACCTTGTAGGGTGTTTCCCAACCCTCATCTTGGGTAGAAGGTGGAGCTTCTCCGGTTAGGGACTCAAATCCTGCCACCCCCTATATTATTGAAGGATGACTGCATTTTCCGCAATTACTCTTTATTCACATTCTCTATGACAATAATTCGGTTTTTTCGGCCGCGACGCCGCAGTGATATCTTTATGGCCCTATGACTCAAACCCCTACCTGTCATGTCTAGACGAATTTATCGATAGTCCCCTCTCCATAATCATTTCGTTTCACCAAAAGAACACCGCGCTCATATTCTCATGCTCCTACGCTGCCCCCTCATCGCCTTTGTTCCCTATCTCTCTACAACCCGCTTGCATCCTCATTGTGGCTTGAACTTCTGCAGGATTGTCTAAGGCGTTTGAAAGTGTATGCGTACTTGTTTAATCTCTGTGATATTTTCGTCGTGGTTTTTCTATTCAAAAGTAGCTTCATCATTAATATAATTGATGTGCTATTGGCACAAAATTTAAATTAAAATCAAATACTAAATTAAATATTAAACTTTTCGCATTTTGTGATATATTTAATGAAGAAAATTGGCAAAATTTTGGTCCAATGATTGACGCACATAAACAGAATTTGGCACATTTGGGCACGTTTTCAATAAAGTAAATTCAAATTTTTTGGAGACTTTGACGGGCGAAAATGTCAGAAAATTGTTTATAAATTATTTTACGGAGTGGACCAGCAATAAAAATGCCAATCTAAATGAATTATTTTTCATATGAATTAGTCCTGGCGCTAATTAAAAAGTTCAATTATTATTTGTTGCTTTTATTAGGCAACAACTTTTGACTAACTTTTCCGAATTATGATATTCCAACTTAAAACTGCATGCTTTAAGTGTTTTCGGAGTATTTTTACTTGAAATCAGGCAATAATGAAATCGTCTACTAGAAAAATTCAAATTGCTCGAAAATACGGGGGAGCCCGTTTTAATTTGAAGAAATGTAAAGAGATGTAGGATTGAGTCTTGAATTTTCATCAAAATCCTTTTTTCGTTTAAATTTGATTTACTTACTGCTAAATCCTGCAATTTACGCACATGATGATGCCTATTTAAATTTGTTTTAATTGCAAGACCCCCTTTGGTGAATTTATTATTTTCTTCGATCATAGTAGGAATTCGTTAAATGCTGATCACAAATTTGTTGATAAATATACGAAAACACACTTCATAATCGAGGAAAATGTCAACTTTATAAAAGCTATGTAGACTGTTATGGTAAAACAGTAATTCACTTAATATCATGTAAAATCGTCCACCTTCACAACCATTAGAAGTAAATTGATTTGAAGAACGACCCTTCTTAATTAAAATACCAGTCAATAAGCACTGAGAAGTGAAGAAAGGCATTTACTGCAATCCAGAGAGAAGTTCTTGGAATTTTAATATTCGAACATAAAAAGTTTACAGCTCTAATCCAAAAATCAAATGAAGTAAGACTCTTCGTTACCTTGAAGTTGCTCTCAGAATCTTTATAGTCACTTCTCCCTTATGATTTATTGAGCTTTCTGTTAACTGATTTAGTTAGCTTCCACAATTGAAAATTGTAATTTTTTGTATTACTGTCAGGAAGTAATAACTACAAAAGTTAATTAACAAATATGTTTTTAATTAAATTTTTTTATTATCGGCATAGTGGATACTAAACAGTGCAAAACTGCATTTTTTCTTTGACAAAATGTCAATATTGTTTAGATATTTTCGTAGTTATGATGCTTATGTATACGGCGAAGAGACTGCAATCGAAACGCAGACATTTCACAAACTGAATGGCTGCTACAAGAGCTATGTGAAGAAAGGGCGGTTAGGAAATCATTTGGAAATATTCAGCGCAGCAATGATAAGGGGTAATTTAAAACAAAATGAACGGAAAGTAAAATGCAGATAACCTGACCATATCAGAGTCCAGTTACGGGAAGACCTTTATTTTCAATTTACCCCGAAAAACTTTTAACGTTGCTCAACTCGCTTCCATGACCCCTTCATGATTAAAAATTGTAACTTGTTTTTACTTTACCATGGACTGTTATAATAGCAGATATCATGTGCATAAGCAATTCTTAAAATTTAAGTTGAAGTATGTTTTAAGTGTAAATTAAAACATTAATTACATCGTTTCAATTACGTTTATTTCCCTTACTGTTTAACGTGAATAGTGAATTGTCAAACAAATTACATATTACAGAAAATTGTCTTAGATTCAGTATTCCCTTAACCGAAAAAGTTAAATAAAATAGTTGTGCATCGCAAAAAATTATTAGAAATGATATGAAAATTGAATTGTGAAACTACTTCTTCTGCATTTTAAACTATGTACATTAATATGACCATGTTAGCGCCGAACTTTCGGTTCGCGGAGGAGTTTGTTATTTAAAAAAATAAAGCGCGACAATATTTCAAACATTGAATACTAATCAGAAATGTAGTTTGTCAAAATTAGCGGTATTTATTTGTCTTTGCTAGTGAAAATTAATTGAATATTTAATCATTAAATAAGTTGCATTATTGCGATGGAAAAGGGCAATTGGAAAGATATTTCTTCAACCGCCACTTTTCGTAGACCTTTGGAAGGGTTTGAGAGCCTTGGAACTTGTTCTATTTTTAAGCCTAAAATAAATTATTGTGGTGGAGATTGCATACGGACTGCTTGCATCACCTTAGAATTTCATTACTAATTATTTCACAGTGGAGAGTATATTTGCAGTTAAAAAGGAAAACAGAAAATAAAATTTTATCGTTGTAGGGGAAGTTTATCTTGAATTTATTGACTCTGTTTAATAATAAATAGTTCTTTTATTTAAAGTTCGCATGCAGTATGCGAATCCATCAACAGAAGGGAGGGAAAGTTCTGCAGGTCTTTATAGTCACCCTCTTTTATTTTTAAATAATAGTTTTCAACTTTAATTTAGTTCCGGAGTGTATGTTCAGGGAAATACTTCCTCTTAATTTCGTTGAGGAGCCTTTTGTTTAGAATAGTTATATAAAATCCACATTAAGTAGAGCAAGAAATATGTGATTCCAGACATAAAGATCTTTTCATATGTTTCAAATATTTCTGAGGCGAAGGGCTCGGTATTAAAAACAGTTTATAATTATCATTTACTATTGTCCTCTCAGGTATTATCAGAAGGGAATAAAAATAACCCATCAATATTTTAATTAATATTTAATTAAATACATACGTTCTATATTTTAATGCTATTTATTAATACTTAAAATTGCTCACTTGAGTTACGAAGGAATTTCCGATAACCGTTCACTCAATCTAATTTAATTTAAATAAAGTTAAATCCATTCCGTGATTTGTAGGAAAATCACTTAAATAAAGATTCATTTATATATGAGCGATATTACCCTTAAGCATTTCGACTCATGGAGAGGATTGTTTGCTCTATTTGTCAAGATGATCTCAAATTGCCAGTCGCGAATCCCAACTGTTGCTCGCATTTATTCTGTTATGGTTGTTTAAATGGATGGTTGGAGAAAAATAGAAAATGTCCAATTGA
Source organism: Hymenolepis diminuta (assembly GCA_900708905.1). NCBI lineage: Eukaryota > Metazoa > Platyhelminthes > Cestoda > Cyclophyllidea > Hymenolepididae > Hymenolepis > Hymenolepis diminuta. The sequence continues at coordinate 260,845 of CAADRB010000064.1, read as the reverse complement.
TAACTCTCAAATTCAAACGGTGCGTGTAATGGCCAGCGAAAATGGTCCAGTTCTTCAAACTGTAAGTTTTTTAAACCATAATTTATCAAGTTAAAAGTACTGAGGGTAGAAATCTAGTTCAAATAACTTTTGTTTGTTAAGCAAAACTTGTTTATTTAATTTGAAATTTAAAGAAACTAGTTATTATTTCCTCTTTTGTGAAGATTCCAATTCCTGAGGCCGATAGCCCTTTGGAGGGTGAATTGTTCGATATCACTAAATGCTTCCCTGACATTTTTCTTTTGCCCAAAAAACAATGGGTGGAGAGCTTGGGAGATGCTCAAGAAGATTTGCACAACATGTTTTCACAAATTTTGGACTTCGAGGGAACAATTCAATCATATATCGATATGAATCCGGAAAATATTTTGAAATTGAAAAAAATAGAAGATCTTCTTCTCAGATTTAGGATGTATATTAATAACGTATGCGACTTAACATTAATGCTTATTCGCACTATCATCCATAAAAGATTCAATCATCAAATGTCTCTTTAATTCCAGTTAGGGAAGGACATTCGATTTTATGAATCCTTGGACGAGGAAGAAAAGCAAAGTCTGGAACGATTGGTCAACAGACACGAAAATTATGTTATTCATTATTTCACTTCAAGTTTTGAAAAGGTATTTATTGCAGAATGATTTAAAGCATTGTTCTTTATTAAATTATAACAAATCGATTTAAATAATTTATTGACTTAATTTATATTGTAAAGGAATGTTTAAATTGCTTAATTCTGCTTTTAATTTAGTATCAAATCCCGATGCCATCTTTGTATCCTATCAGTGGATCAGTAAATCGATGTTTGTATTTATTCATGAATATAACCTATACTTTTATTTACGGATTTTTGTCGTTTATAGAGGAGGTAAATATTTGTTAATTAAAACGTTCATATTTTTTACATTGATTTTCCTTCATATTATTATTAGATGTTACGCTAAATTAAAATAATTCGAGTTTCTGCAATTTATTTATTGCTAGATCACACCCGGAGGAGACCAGACAACCAGTTGATTATGAAATTCTGGTGAAAGAAATTTTTCTAGAACCCCCCCGATTGTATGCTCCAATTTGTAGTTTTATTCGGCTTTGCTAACGGTAATATTGCTTTAATAAAAAAATTAATTTATTGTTCTATTAGAGAGTCAGTCACAGGACAAAATACTTGTGTCGTAAAGTAGATAGCAGTTTACCATCAGCAGACCGTCAAGTAAAGGCATTGTGAGTTGTAGATCTAATTCTCATGGCTGGGTCAAATGTCGAAGAGTGGATTAAATGTTCATCAATGGGACAAATACTCGAGATGGGAGGAGTCTTAGAAAAGAATTCTACTACGTAAAGAAGTAGTTATGTTCAAAACTTGCAAATTACACGAAACATTTAATCATGTGGGAATGACAGGTTTGGGTTCATATCTCTGAGGTCATGTTTCTAAATATATTATTTGCTTCACAGTTAGAAATAAACTATTTCCATCCAATGTAAAATGATGGGTTTGGCAAAATATTCTACAAGCTTAAAATGTATGAAAATGTTAAAGTTTATCTAAGATTTTTATCGGATCCTTTCACAAATTTTAATTCTTTTCATTTATAAATTCGACCAGTAAATGGTCTCTTTATATACTCTCGGAATTTATTATCGAACCTGATTGACAATTATATATTTTTGTCATTTAAACTTGTAACTGTACTTTTGCCAATAATTCTTAAATTTTACAGGCTTTTGTTAATGTTAAAATAAGTCTTTTACAATGCCATTAGAACGTAAGATTAGAAAATAGGGAAAAATCGATATGGCGGGTTCTAGACGTAGATTGTTAATTTTTAATTGAATGATTATTGATTTTAAACTCTACATCGAAATCATTTCGACCACTTAAATTAGTGCTTCCCATCTCAGATCTTAGAATGGAACCTATAAGATTTTCATGCCAATCGTTTTACATTATAATATATGGTTTTAGCTCATATTAAATTTTGTTTTTGTAAGTCGGTAAATATTTAAGTAGTTTACATACATCAAATTTGATCTATGAATCAACAAGTAAAGTTTAAGAGTAGCTTGAAATTTGTCTATTTTAATGAGACTCATATGACCATTTGCTTAAACTTGATCGAAATTTTAAGAATTTTTGCCCACTTAAAACAAATATATCGCATCTAACAAACATCCGGAAACGATTAAAACGCACTCAACTGCTCTTTCGTCTTCTCGATTTGGGTAAATTAGAACTGGCAAGTTAGTGACACATGCTAGTTATTTGTTTAACCATTTTAAAATTTATGGTCACAGCTTAATACTGTGGACATCTCAGTTAGCAATAGAAGACGCCAAGTGGCTAATGTGGATCATGAGAGCAAGCACCTTATCATGATCTGCTCTTTTTACTTAAAATAAATGACTCAGGTTATACCTAGCCTATCTATTCTTCCCTTCTTTTGATCCTTTAATATGTATGTTCTTAGGTTACCCAACATTGATGACTCTATAAACACTTAACGGCCATTAATTGATTTGATTTTTCCTTGGCATCATAGCTGCCTATGTCGTTCATCACCGTTATTCTCATGAATTAGCAACTTTTCAATATTCATGCTCTATTGGAAGAGACGTAGAGCCCTTTTGAACTCACGAAACTTTAAGATTTTTTGAAAGCCTTCACCTTCTTGCCATTTTCGACGCCACTTGGATATTTTGATAATTTCCTTTTCCATATTTTCCCCCTTTCTCCCACTTATAGAGGCAGTTATATCAATACTAACAGATGATTCTGCAAGATTTGCCTCTAATTAAAAGTTCGAGCACAAGTCTCTCTCTTCATTTTAATAACGTGCTAGTTGTGACACATAGGGATTAAAAATTGTGCGATTACATTTTCTTTATTTTGGGATCAGCGAATCTGCATTGTAGCTTAACCCCAATGGGTACAACCACTGCTAATTTTTCAAAATATTTTTTCATAAGCAATGCTGTGGAAATTCGGGTTTTTGTCTGACTAATCTCAAGAGATAAATCCATTTAAAATGCTTTTCTCGGTGATACGGTTATTTGTCTGCGAAATCCGGTAACGAAATTACCTATTACCATTTCGATGGAAATTCTCAATCGAACTTTCTGAGATTGTATATGTGAAACCTAAGATTCATCTCATGATTATTCCTCTGTAAAGTCTTCGTTTGTGTCTTTTGTATTTGCCCATTAAATGAAATGTTTTATAGCTCTTTACGATTCTTTTTTATCAAATTTGGTTTTAAAGGGTAAGTATGGGTGGGGAATTAAAAGAACTTTTAGCACATTGCATAACTATTGGGTGGGTTATAAAGCTTGTGGTAGAAAACGAGTATTTATGGATATTTAATTTTGATTGACGTTTTTTAATTACGTCATTTTAAAGAGACCTGATTTGAACCTAATGTTAGTATTAACATTTCAATCATCCTTGCCTTTTAAAAAGCCTAAGGGAATCGGTTATTAGGAAGTGAATGTTCTTGTTGACTGATACGTCTGAGGAGCAATAATCCCTTCGATAATACAGAAGTATTGTCTCCTCGTATTTTGCAAATATTCCCATAGAGTTAGCAATTTTCCCTCATCGTATTTGCTCGAATTTCCCTGGGGTGAGTTTTACAATTTCATAGACAAGAATTAGCATTGGTCAGATTCAGGCCTTCCTTGCCATCTTAATTGATTTACTTTGGCACTTAATATTATTAATGCCACTGCAGGAAATTGCACAACTTTCACTTGTTTTTATTTATTTAAACGCAAGATCACTGAGTTACCCATGTTTTGAATGAAGAGGGTTCCCGTGATAACGTAACCAACTAGAAGTCCTGGTAGTAATCTAGCAGAGCCAACAATCTACAAAACTCGGTAATATAGCAACTTAACACAGAAGCTAATAACCCACAGCAGATAAGAAGGCACGTTGTAGTCAACACGCGTGTTTTAACGAGACTCACTCTCAATCGGCATCGGCTTAAACAAATACGAATAATTATCAAGTGTCTTTTATCGGTGGGGAAATAAAGAAAGAAGTTACGTTTTTATTCATAGAAAGAATATTGGAAGCGGGGAAAATACTTATCATTTCTTCTAACAGTTCCCTTTGCCATGTCCTACTGGTCAGTTTTCATAATTTTACCCCCAAAATCGTATGTAAGATTATGTTCTTTGCCATCAGGATTTATTATAATCAGGAAGGATTAATTTATTTCCGTGAATCATCATATCACAACGATTAATTCGCGTCTATTTCTACATTCAAGAGCTAGTAGATGAGGCTATCAGAAATTCGTGTACTATTACACAACTCACCATACTCCGCTCAAGGCGACGAGTTTACATAACTAATAACTTGCAATAGGCTTTCTTTTTAGTTCTCCTTGGTGTCTGATAGCTTAAATGACATTTGGTTCCTGATATACAGACGATAGTGGTGACGTACGTCTGTTAGTGCCCAGACGATCTACGGTTAGCGCATATAGCATAACAACTCATCATAGCGATTCATCAACGTCCAACAGAGAGACTTTGCTTAATAAAAGTTAAAATTTTAAATCTTATACACTTGTAACAAGTGCAATTTTTCGAAAGATAGAAGACGTTTGAATTTGAATGGAACGGTTATTGCATTACGTTTTTCATAATTTAAACATCAGCGCAGTCATTTGAAATCATGAGAACGCTCAACATAACCAATTACACTCGAGCTAGAAGTCAATTAATTTGCGTTGGCTATCATGTCGAATTTTAGGCTATACGAGTTACTGAAATAATAGTTGGATCGTGGATCTAAAACCATATCTAACAGCTAACAACAGCGAACTCCTCTCCCAAAAGGCAGAACACAAAGAGTTGAGTAACGACCAAGGTTTATTACACAATAGTGATTAAAAATTGAGATGGCGAGACAGCTGAAAGAGAAGAGAGATTAAGTATGGAACCACAACGAGAGTTTTGAATAAGCCTGTGAGAAGCTCGTTACGGACGTGAGAGCGTGGGAGAGGTCTATATAGCAGGGAAAAGGTATAAAGAAAGGAAATTCGGTTTAGATGATAACCAACGTTTACTGTTGGAGACTCCTTTTGCAGCTGTTTTTAATGTTTGGGGAGTTTCTAGGGAGATCAGGGTAACAGCATTGAAGATGAATGAGTAGCAGGATTTGTTAGGCAGTGTGAATAGGAGATTGATGACCTCATGTTTGTGTTCTTCTTCGAATGTTGCGCAAAGTATAGAAAAAATTAGTCCCTCTCGATGTAGTCTTTTTTGAAGCTTGTTTTATTATAAATTAATTTTATCACTGCAGTGTTTTTAGAAGTACTCAATTTGAAAATTGTGGATTTGATGTAGAAGTAGTACTATCTTTCTAACGCAAACCACTTAATCAGGTAAAATGTAATCTTATGGTCTGATGAGGGAAAACATACAAAAATATTGATAATTTGTTGAGGTTATGTTGATAAATATGTAATGTCTTAATTAAATAACGAGGTCACAAAATACCAAACTCGGTCATTTAAGTAGGGTTACGTAGCATTTAAAAGAAATAAAACCGGTGAAGCATTTCGAATTATATCAGGTAAATATACATATTAATTTGTAGTATAAAAATTGTATAGTAACAAAACAAAAGAATGTGATTTCTAATTATTTTAATCACAAAAAATACTGTATAAAAGAATTTCAAAAAGGTATTTTATCAATGATAGTGTCCGAATGAAGTAATTAAGGGAGAATTATATTCGTGCGAGGTGAAAAAATGCAATTTTTAGAAAATTTTATTTGAAAACGGAGTAGTGGGTCTGATGGGATGAATGAATTATAAGATCGGTCATTAATGAACCCAAGAAAGTGTCTGCACACACAACCATCAAGAATGATGCGAAAATGAACAAACTTCAGAAATGAGTCGTTGGTTTGAATTGCTGCATGTAGGATATTTTGAAGCCGTATTCTTTGAGCATTTCCAGAAATCAGATCTAACTGTGAAACATCCCTGTTAAAATAAATATTTTGTTAATTTTAAAACATTTCCACTTAGATTTCATAAAATTGCATTTAGGTATAAGAAAATGTAAATAATTTCAGGTGGCATAGCTAAAAACGCAATTGAACTAGCCAGTTAACAAACTCAAGTGTCACAGACCTATTCTAATAGTTAACTTTAAACGTTATGGAGTTTATAAGAGTATCGTATCACAAAGTATTCTGGATATAAAAAAATATGAATTGTAGATGTCCTATCTTCATACTCTACTCTTTTCGATCCCTTTTCATATTTCCTACCTTATTACATCGTCTTGCTGTTATCTTCATTTAAAGACCACTGAATGATTTAAACTTGTCTCATGGGTAGTAACAGTAACATTGTAGGAGTACAAAAAGAAAGAATTAGGATTTTTATATAGATCCACTAAGAATGATTGAAATAAATCAACCTAATCAAATGGACTGTCCAATAATGCAACTTCTGTAAGTGAACAGTTACAAAGTACTTTAAATGTACTTTATTGGCAATTTAATTATAAGGATTGATTACTGGGAATTCCTGGTCTGTTCTTGCAGTATCTGACAAGCATTTAACGAAACTAAAATGCTACTTATAGTTGCCTAATCGATTTATCGAGTGAGTCCGTTATTGCTCAAATCTTTCTTACGAAACTGTGTGCTCGATTTTAGAGGGATGCCGAGAATCCTAATGAATCTTCAAAGATAACGTAGGGCGAAACCTTGAGAAACTTATACTTAATTCTACACAAAAATAAATTAATTTATCTTTGTTTGAATGCCTCTATCCTTCTTTAAAAATCGCGTTCATATGAAAATCACATATCATAAAATTCCATAACTTTCTCAGCGTTGTGGAAGAATAGATCATGCCATTGTATGAAAGATACATTTTTTTCCAGAATTATTTTGATATGTTTTATTTGGGCTTATTTTTAATATAAAATTCGAGATCTTTTAGTAATATTTCAACCTTGATGTTAGGATTTTCTTTATTTCACAACGTCATATCATGGTCTTAATAATAAATGTTTTTTTAAATGGTTAAGCTTAAGTACTATTATACCATATTAAAATATTTCAAATTTGCTGAACCGAAGGTTAGGCGATGATGGCTTTTCGAATTTTGCCATGACACTCACAAATAGAGCAGTTTAGAAGTTGGTGGTGTCGGTACAAAGGTCTCCAAATTTGCTGATGCACTTCTCTTTTCTCACTTAGTCATACATCAAAAAATTTTAAAACGCCTGAACAAATAGAATCTTTGACATCAACATTAGAGTTAATGGACTTGGTATAAAAGAAAATCGAATTCGAGTTGCAATAAAAACTGTATAACAGATTGCGAAAACGAAATAGCGACGAAGGTAGCAAAGACGACGGCGCATTCGATTTACAAATTAGATATCCCTTAATCGATGAAATAAATTACCTTGCTTCCCGAAGAACAAGGACCATCATATGTTATACATCTCCAAATCTTCTTTTATAAGTAGTATTTTAAAAAGTAGAAGATTATATAACACAATGTGGAAATTTTGGTTTTCATATAAACGCTTCATGTAATTTTGATCAATTTGTTGTTTGTTTTAAACTCTGAATTTTAATATGACTAAAATATAACTCTTACAATTTAATATTGCGTGCTAAACTTGGTCAAGTATAATTTCTACAAAACAGCAAACTTGAAGCATAAGGTTACTTTAGTGAACTTTTGATTAAGCTTCCCCCTTCTTCATATAAATTTGCCTGTAATTTTTTCATTTAATTTAAATCGATAATTAATTTTAATCGCCATATATGCTTGTTTTTTTTGGTTTTTAACCTTCTTAAAACTTTCTTAACCATTCTTTTGTTCTTAAATTGTTGAATAATTTAAATTTTAGAAGAGTACCACACTGAAATGTGATCAATGGGAGAAAAAATGTTTTTTTTTTCCCATTTTGCCATAATTGATTTTATTATAAGAAAATCCATTCTAATTTTAAAGTAGAGCACTAGAGGCATGCCGTTTTCCATTTGAATCATTTTAATAAAACTTAAATTTAATCCAATATATTATTTTCTCACAAGGATTTTCATAGATTAAACTTTCGATGAAAAAAATTTATGTTGGAGTGTGTAGTATAAATTCAAGCTCTTGCAGTAATACTTTCATTAATTATGAAGGTTTCCGTATTCACACTTCTTGTATTTGGTGTTCTTTTAATCTCTCACTTTCAAATCTCAAATGGGGAACTTATTGAATACACATACGGCGGCGACCCTGAGACAATGATAGTTGCAAAACGGGGATTGTTCGGTTCAGTGAAAAGGCTCAAAGCAAAGAATAAACTTAAGAAGATCCAAAATCAACAGAAGAAATTGAAGAAGGAAGAGGAAAAATACCAAAAGCAATTAAATAAAAAATAGGGCTAACTTTAACGCTTTCAGATCTCTTTTTTTCTCTATACCCTTCCATTGTCTGTTCACATAACTGTTGATGCCTGATACACATATTGTTATTTACCTGTGAACTAATAAATTTAAATACCTGTACTAACTTTTTACTGATTCTATTTAACAAATACTGCCAAAATTAGCAATTGATTAGGTTAGATAAGTAAAAATAGTTATTAAAGATTATGAAGTTAAAATTCGCAATTAAAGCTTCGAAGGTTGCAAAGGAAACTTTAATTTTGAAGCATTGAAAATTTGCTTTCAAGATCATAGATAGATTTCAACGCTCTTTTTTCCTCTTTTCTTTTGCCTCAAACTTTTTTGTTTTAAATTATAAATGGACAATCATAGTTTCGACTGCGATGCAATAGATGACGTTTGTGAAAATAATGCGGAACTGCTAACAGATGCTCTGTCATCGCTAAAGCCGGGCCACTAACAGCCTATCTAGCCATATTAAAAAGGCCCAGTGAGGGACTTAATATGATGCAATTCTTCATAACAATTTTATAATGTGAATTTACTGAAAATTGTTTGAAAAATAGAAAAACTTGAAAAACCTAGAATTCTGCAAATGAATCACTTTAAAAATAACCAAAAATTTACCATATTAAGAGACTGCCGGTTCTATAATGAGCGACCTGTTATGTGTCTGGTCATTTGCAATGATGCGGTATTTCTGTTTTCTGATAGATTAGCATAAGGTAATTGGGTACAAGAATACTTATTCCAGTATGAATTTTTGAATATTGACCCAAGTAATACAACACTGTATTTACCACACACTTGAACAATACATACTATTTTGAAATGAGATTAACTTGAGAACATGTTTGAATCCTCTTATACAATTTTAAACCTTCCTTGTATTTAGTAACAACTAATTGTGTTTTTTTGTGTATTTTTAATAAATTTATTCATTCAGTAGAACTGAGAAAGAACATAGAGATTAAATTTATCTGTTTCTTGAATTTACTCAAAATAATTTTTCCAGATTAAACTTCATGCTGTGCTTTGAAGTATAAATACATGCGCTTGTGGCAACATTCTCCTAAATTGTGAAAATTTCCTTATTTCTTGTCCTTGATGTCCTCTTAATTTCTCAAATTGAAGCCTTAAAAGTGAGGTTATCAAATATCCACATAGTGATAATACTGGTTCCATGGAAGTTGCGAAGTGAGGATTAGCTGAGAAAATGGCGAAGGCCAATGTTAAGAGTGAACTCAAAAAGTTTAACGTAGGCGGGAGGAAAATGAAGAAAGAGAAACAATAATATCAGAAATACAACTGGTTAAATATTTTGGTTGAATTTAATATTTTTCGGACCTCATGTACTCTCCTTTGCCCCTTGTTATTTGTTAATACAGTAGCACATATCTGATTAATTCATTATTATTTGTCCATGACGTAATTTAATAATAATAAATTTAAACTTTTCTGTTATTTTATTGACTTTTATATTAGCCATTGTCACGAATGGTAAATCGATAAGTTAAGCTAATTATAATGGTTAATGAAGTTTATATAAAATGCTATTTTTTTAATTTTTTCTTTTTGAGCGTTATAGAAAAATTTAAAAAATCAATCAAATTTTACAAGTTTTGTAATAACACCGCAAGTTTCAAAACGATCAAAACGGTCACATTTTCCATTTTAATGCTTTTTTTAATTAAAAGGTGCATATTCTTTATTTCAGTAACGCTTTAATGTGCACCGATTACAAAAATGGCATTAAACCGCTCACAGATAGCCTGAAATCGCTGGAGCCCAGTCGGAAATAACTTACCTGACCTTCACAAAATAAAGAGTGCGTAAGGCATCTGAGAACACCTTGCGTACTTTCAGAAAAACAGAAAATGAAACTGTTAGCGATTGAAGCCTAAAATTCCTTATAATAAAACAAATGAAAATAATGTCAACCCTTGTTTTATTCTATATATCCTCCTTCGGTTTCTATCACTCATTCAGTTCGGAAGCGACTGCTAGCTTTCATCGGATCAGGTAGTCTTTATTGATGTCGTCTATTCCTCCAGCTATTGCTTCCATGACGGAGAAGAGGATTCAGTGTTACGGGAATACTTACTAACTTCTTTTTCAACCACGCCCTACCTCACACGTAACAATGTAAAGGATTAAGTTCTAGTGAGTTAGAAGACCATAAGAAGTTTGGTGTGACATGGTGATGAAAATTCTGGGCTGTCGAATTCTGGGTTTTGCGAGCTTCCGTTATGGAGGGGAATCTTGTTAGAAGACCAAGATGGCTGAATAACAATAGCATGATGTGTCTCGACATAGGTATCTGCATTTGCATCGACTCTAATGCCCTGTGGAAAAATGGAGGAGTCATGATGTTCCTCTTCCTCACCTCAAACGACACCGAAAAACATCACTGTTGGTGGAAACCTCTTACGCATGCATAACAGTTGGAACTTCAGTGAAGTTCGCCCGCTCATAGCCATCTATTATTTCTTGGATTGACTTTTCATCCTGGTGGAAGTTTTTCTTCGGAGAGAAACCAAAGACACCCCTGTTCTTTTGTGCTTCAGTTTGTTTAAGAGTTCTTTTATACCCATTAAACAATTCTCCTGAATTGTTTTTGTCAGCATAAAGTGACCTCGCCTAAGAACGTGCGTGAATTGTATCCGAGATCTTGATGAATAACATTCCTCATGTATTGTTGTTCTTTCAAACACTTGAAGATCTTTGGTAAGATGTCGCGCATTGACTTCCCACGATTTTCGTCCATCACACCACACCATGCACCCTTCTCACAAACTCGTGTGTTCTGAGTGAGTGAGTGAGTCAAAGCGTTGACAATGTTGTTTTCTCTTCCTCACGGTGGTCAGTTTATCTCCATTGGTTTCATTTAGCATCTCCTTTCTAACTTTGCAAACGAAAGATGTGCCAACTTTTAGAAATCTTGCAATTTCTAACTTGCTGCGCATTGCTTTTATAGACACAATTACAGCTTGTCTTTTCATTCCGTTGGTTGTAGTAGTGTCTGCCATGAGATCTTCTGATATAAAAAATGCATTAATTATTATGAGGCTAGTCTAAATTACAGAAATATAGTGTCTTCAGATACCATATGCGCCCCCTACATATTCAAAAGAGGGGCTAAATATGCCAATTTGGTTAAGAAAATTCTTATGATACGATGCTATAGTCTTGCTCATTATTCTTTTGATAACCGCTGCCAATTGGGAAGATCGAGAAGGTCAGCAAATTATGTTTGGTAAGTAAGTTTACGTAAAATGTTCGAGTCCTCTTTACAGCGATTTTGTCAAGCGCATTTTATAATGACTCAGCGCAGAAAAATCTGTGGAATACTTCTGAGTTTAACATGTAAAGCATTCTATATATTAAAAAAAACTCTTTAAATATTTTTTATTTACAATTATATGACGTATTAGTTAGTGACAAATTAATCGAAGTTAATTAGATACATAAATTTTAATTTCGGCGTGTATTTTAAGTTTTATAAATCCCCAAAACACATTGACAAGAATAGTTTAGGTCAGATCATAAGCCTCCACCAAGATCTGTTGTTTTACAATAAATGTGGCTGCTTGATAAATAATTCAACATTTCTTTACTTCTCTTCGTCCATGGGAATGTGAGAAATAGCATTTTTAATTCAAAGATTGCCTTTCATCAGTTCCAGTCATATAAATAAACTGGGAAAGGTGAAATTCATCTGCCTTCAATGCATTTCGGATTCTCTACCTGTTATTCAAGAGGTATTACGTGCCTAACTCATTTAAAGTTTTAGGTTTTAAATTAAAATCCTTTTAATACTTTCCTACATTAGAGAACAGACCCTGATATGTAAAAAACGTAAAACCCCATCTAAAAAATTCAAATCGGTAAAAAGCAAATCAATTTTATCTTAAGTTCTAAAAAATTTACATGAGAACTGAAAATAGGTGGAATTTTTTCAAAATATTTTAATCCTACAAACACTTGAGTCATCGAATTATACACTTGTGCTGCGCGATTTGTTTAAATATATTCTGGGTATCATAGAAACGAGGAGAAAGCGTTCATACAAAACAGTGCGTAATTAGAGTACACACGTTAGCTAGGTGGATAATGTTTAGAATGCATTCATTTTTAAGATATCGGATTAGTTTTACTGAAATTTTTAAATAAATGTTACGAAGGGGAATCGCAGTTTTGAATCTTTTTTAGTTCCCGGCTATTCTTCACGTTGATTCTTAACTTCAACCAATCCTCACTACTGCAATTGGATAAAGGGGAGGAGATTGTTGGTTTATAAGCAGAGTCCTTTGAAGTGAGGAGGCAATCGGCGAAAATGGTGAAATCGTTCGAGGTGATTGTTGCTACAATGACAGCTGAGGCTGAGTGTGGGTAAAACGGAAGATGTGTGTTGTTGGAGTGGAAGCCTTCAATCAACTTGACAACTCCATCTATCTTGTACTATAAATATGACATCCAATGACTACATAGTGTCTTTATTTACGTGTAGACTAAGTTAGTTTATGATGTCCAATGCCTTGTCTTGTTCCAATTTCACATTGTAGAATTTGCCATTCTTAGTAGCAGTAGGTTTACCTTTCAAATAATGGCCCTCGTTATAATATGTGTTAAGATTATTTAATCGATCAGTGTCTCTTCTAACCGCAATCGATATCTATCTATCTATCTACAAAGCTGATTGTAAGAGCTGGAGATAGAGAAGAGCTGATTAAAGGACCTGAGTGTAGAGGTCAGGAGTTAGAGAGAGCCAATTGGATGTGTGGCAGAAATGAAGAATATCGGAAGAGGGGTATGGAAAGATCACGCTTTGAGATTTATTGATAAAGATCCCGTTAACAATTGAAATAATTTGAATATAGTTGATATGCAGCTAAGAATGTAGAGGTAAACTTATGGCGATTAATGGGTTGAAAGGGGAAGAAATGTCAAAGGACGATCATTTGAGTCTTCAGAGGTATTTCGATAGACAAACCAAAGCACCCATGGCGATAAGATCTTGCTGTATCATTTCGGTTCTTACAATCACCAAGCTGCCTAAAACACTGAATCAGGTCCTGGAAATAGGCATTCATAAGAAGTTCACAAAATTTTATTCGAAAAACGATTCTTACATTAGTCGTCACTGGTGAATACGCAATCAAATGTCACGGGACCTCACTTAAATTAATTAATTGTAATAATATTAATTACAAGAAATCTAACCGGTTTTGCAGGCTTTCCTTTATAAAATTCAACTCTTTTCATAAATAAGAGTGATTAAACATTTGTTGAATAGGTTTGTATAAGACTTCCTAACAGAAATTGCTACTATAAATAAAATATTCATCAACAAAGTTTAATACTTCGAAAGAGAATATCTTAAATTTGGTCCTGAAGAATGTTCGGACGATGAGATCTGATAAGCATTGACAGATCATTGGTATTTTTGCATTGTGAAAATAAGTAATTTCCAATAATACGATGACAACTTAAAAGAGATGTATTACAAATAATCCAAACGAATATGTCACCGAACAGTTTGAATTTGGGTCACCTCTTGAGATTATTTTTTGGTCTAAATATTTAATTAAAAATACACTCCTGAACTCTCCTGATTTTTCATATTAATCTAGTAGGTCCTTGAACTAAACGATTTTTGTCATAAATCCGCGGTGTTAATCTTCGCAAAAATGTTTCCAACTGATAAACGGGTAGAAAAATACGGCTTTGTTAATCCGCAATCACTTTAAGGAAAGAGATGATTTTCCATACTTTTTCGCAGTGGTAAGTTTTCATATATTCAACTCCTAAAGATCTCACTTTTTCAGCCAAGTCCTTCAGCCAGCTCACATCTATCTAGTGTTCTTTCTCTTTTTCTCTCGCTCTGTTAAATTTCATTAAAGTAATATTACTGATAAAGCCTTATCAGTAGCCTTAAACTTAGCTCACAGTACTTTGAGTATAAGACAAATGACTAATAGGCAAAAGGTCTTCATCAAAGATGAGTAATAATCATAAAGTAACAATCAACTTCAAGATGCAGTTTCACTTAATTCTTAATGAAAATTAAAGGTTTAAGAGCTATATTGATAATGTGAATTTAAATTTTACTGTCTTAGAGACCACAGAGACTATCTGAGACATTACACTTTCGACTTCACCATACAATAAGATAGTCGGGACCGAGTGCGAACTCAGAGGAATGAGACACTGTGTGTGGACGCTACGCTATGGAAGTGCCTGCATAGAGACAAATAGGAAATACCTTGTGGGTGATGACCTGATGTATGAGGCTTGAGGGGAGAACTCATCATTGTGCGGGTGGTGCCGTGATGTATAAAATTTGAGGAAAGTGTGCGCCATTGCGTTAATGTGAGTGGCCAGTTTGCGTTGGCATTTGAGTCACAGTGTTCAAATTTATTCTTGAAGAGTATGTAAAAGTTTGGATCTGAGGAGTCATATCAGAAATAATAAAAGTCACTTTAAGGAACCAGTACATTTTTATATCCTGGCAATTTAATAAATGACCTTTTATAGCTTATAAATTTGGTGAAGTGACAAATAAAATATTGATCATAGCAACACTTTGTAATGTTCAAATAGAGTAATAATTATTGCGAAATACCTTTCGAGTTTTCTACAGCTAAGTGAGATTTCCGTTTACCTTGGAAGGGCTAGAACCGCTTCTCGCAGGGTGTTTACGTATCAGCCTCACTGAACCCCAAATAGTAATTTACAAAAAAGAGTATTAAGGACTTTGTATGCTTCTTCTTTAAAAGACTTTTTATAGCAGGAATTGGGATAACCGTGACTTACTTCTAAAGATGAAAGGTCCAATCAATTTGAGACGCCAGTGGACATTCTTCTTTGTGAAATACTTGTTTGCATCTCTCGTAATTATTAAAATTTTATTTATTTTACTTTGCTGTGTTAAATCAATAATTTTTCTCACGGAGATTAGAAAAATCAGATTTTTTAAACTAAGAGTGTGCTTGAAGGATCCTATTTTTATATAAATACAAAATTCTAAGATAGATTTGTTCGATAAAATGAAAATTTCACTCTTTATCTCTATCACCTTCGTGCTTTTTCTGATTTCTCTAATTCAAACGGCTTGTTGTCGGCCTGAGGAATATCGCTCGATGAACCAATATGTCAACCCCAAACCAAAGCGAAGTCTTCTTAACCCAAAGGGAGTCAAATCATCACTCCTTCGGGCGTTTGTCAATCGAAAATTCCCTAAAGTGGGAAAACTTTTAACGGACTTGCAACTTGGTTCACACTTATTAAAGAAAATCGCTTAATAATTAAATTCACTTTGCGTAATCCTTTACTATTTCCTTCTCTATTAATATACATAAATTTTTTTGTTGGGACCTGGTCGTGCTTTCTTTTATAAACTCACTTGATTCCTTATGTTGAAGGGGGATTCTCATCGGATGTTATTTTCTGTTAGCAATTCAATATCATATAATAAAACTTTCGTTTGAATATACTTTAATAATGTAGTAAATAGACAGAACTATCAGAGTTTTGAATCTATTGTGCATAAAGAACACTCTAGAAAAGGATTCAGCGATGAATTCAAATCTTCATACAAGTATTACGGAAATGGAGGGGGAACAGGTAATTAGCTTTTGTTCATAAACACATCGAAAGACTTTCAGATACGCTCTCATATATTAGTATAGAAAGTAATGCCTCATAAATACAAAGAACCTTAGAGAAGTCAAATGCTCGTCAAATCGTGCAAATTTCACCTAATTTCCAACAACGATCAATCAAAATTTCTTCGCCAAAATTGGCAATGAAATAGATTTCAATCCATCGAAGAAATTTCGAATAATAACCTTAATAATTCGACAAATAATTAGCAAATTCATCCGAATGTTTTCGCTTATTAGAGCATTGTAATGATGGAGTAAAACTTTCTAATTCCTTAAGTCAAATGTCCTTGCTCCTGTTCCCACGTATCCTCCCCAGTTTAGCTCCGAAATCTGTAAATTTGCTAGTAAAACAACTGATATACATACTGACTTTTCACTTTGAAAGATAATTATAAGTGTTGGCGTAGTTACGTTAAAGGAAACTTGTGAAAAACCATAGTAATACTACTGACCAATTTTGGACTAATAACGGAAACGCTCAGAAAGTGAGATTATGACAAACAGACTTGATGATGTCAAAGCAGACATGATGAATAGCTGTGAGTGCTTTTATTTTAAGATGTACAATTGAAATTTAGCAGGGTGTTAAAAGAAGGACAATTATGCTCTGTGTAGTTGACAGAAGATAATGAAGGGCAATCCAGAAGGAGCATTAAATGAACGACGGTAGTTAGTAGAGTAATAGAAGGAATTTGATAATTTTTGTCAGGTTGAATTTTAAATTTGTTATCGCGAAACACTATTACACTGTAATGATTATTATCATGATAATGTAATTTATTCAGCTGTTAGATGTAAATCCTGAAATTTTTTAATGAACATCCTGTATTAAATGCTCCCCAACATTAGATTTCGGTAGATCCGTTTAAACCAATTGTTAGATAGACACAATTATCAGGCTGTTCTTAAGTTTGTGCTTGTAAGAGTTTGAACAAATGTACGCTGAATTCTACAGAGAACGTCCTTAACAAACTGGTTTCGGAGTTATCATATTTAATATGTATCAAGGTAACATAGCGTTTTTGTTAAATTGGGAAAGGACTTGAGTTTCCGGTTGCGTATATGTACAATAACCTAAGGCTGTCAACTTGCTCCAAAAAATGAAAATTTCACAATACCTATTGATCACCGGTTTTACTTTTCTTGATATCTCTTCTACAAACGACTAACTGCCGGCCAAAAAGTTATTCTACGGATGGCAGTTATGCCGAAAGTAAATCAAGACAAAATCTCTTCAATGCAAAAGGTACCAAGACGATAAGTGAAAGAACAGTGTTTAAGCGTATGTTTCCTGGCTGGGAAGGATTTTATAAGAAGTAAAACTTGGTTAGTACCTGTTGAGGACTAGTATTAACGGCCAACAGCTGCGGCTAATGCAATAAAGCTTTTATAAAAAAACAGACAGCCGCGGTTTTAAATTAGAAAGCCAAGAGTTGAGAATAAACCAAATTATTTTGAAAAATGGCAGTAGAAACTAGAGAGAGAGAATATCATAAGGTATGAGGGAAAGCTTGGGGATCGTACGTATGGACCAATAGTCTTGCAGCCGGCATGTGTGGGATTTTTACAAGCGAAATGGTCGACTATCGCAAAACCGTCAGTCAATATTCTCCAGTTGAAACATTCAGAAAAGAGTTCAGGTGACTGCGAAAACGTAAACCTGATTTTCTCTGGTCCAACATGAGTTACCTCAATCTTCTCAAAATACTAAGAAACTTTTTTGGGGCTCTTCATAGTTATGAAGGAGAATCAAATCCAGCTTTCCATTTAAAAGTCACTTGATTAAATTGTAAAATTTTTTTACTCTTTTCTAAAATTCGTCTCTTCTTTGTATTTCTTCAATATAACGGATTTAACCTATTGTAAATTTTTGTTTAAAATGCGATATTTATTTAGAATTGTGCTATTAACACATAAATACATAAACTGTCTTCATTAAAACAAAATAGTTTAAATTAGTGGCATTTTTAAATATGTTTT
>CAADRB010000064.1:177852-242514 GCA_900708905.1 Hymenolepis diminuta | reverse complement strand
GACCCAAATCAATTAAAGAAACCTTTTTCAAAACTTGTCTTGTGCAGGGAGGCAGAAGAAGTGAAAATGAAGATGAGAAGTTTGTTCAGCACATACTAGAAAAGGAACTTATTTTTAAATATTATCGTTTGAATAAACTATTTCACTGCATAGCACGCCGTAATTATATTTAAATTTAATATAAAAATATTTCCTTTTCTGGTAGCTTATTAGTTTTTTGCGAATATTATGGAAATCAAACGCAATTATATTTTTAATGTTTTGGATCAATAATTCTTCATTTGAATAGTCATGAATGAAATGTAAACTTGCGTTTTATCATTGTAAATAGTATTGTTACTCATTTTACATTCAGTACACGTTAATTTTTAAAAATTGGCATTAACCATTGGGAAAATGCGTTATGAAGGGGGAAGACAATACGACTGTTCGTCTTTATTTTTCAAGGAAAATATAAAAAACATCAAACGTAGATGGAAGGTATATACTTGATTGTTTCATTCAAAGTAAGAATCAATATGAAAACTCTGTTACATTTGAAGAATTATTATGTTCCAATACTTAGGGATCTAATCACTTATAAACTCTTAGGAATGTCTCGCATAATTTTCAATAAAATATCAACTGCGCGAAGGAGGAAGATAAACAGGAGAGATATTTCAGTCTTTTTCGCCTAGATTTAGTCGTGCGTTTTGCATCCATATCCTTTGCAAGAGAAAACATCGACGTGCAAAATCAGACGGTCTCTTGAGTATTCTAATTTTAATATTTTGGTGCTTGCACTCGGCACGGTTAAGTGATATGCTAACGAGATAAGGCGAATTTATATCAGGCAAGAGTTCAAAACAGATGAAATTTCAACAAATACTTTTATGCGGCAGTTCAGAGAATATAAGCTTCTCAAAATCGTGCCAGATCATGCTACTTTTACGGCCAATGAAAGAAGAAATTATCTGAGGTGGTAAGACCGACCATCGGAATTAAATAACAGGTTGCGGATGAGAATATGATCAGTAATTCAGGGGATGAAATTTGAGATGTGAAACAGTGGACTGGTTATAAAGTAAATATTTTATTGCCAGTATTTGAAGATCAAATGAAACAATTATTTTCATGCTCTCTGATCTGCTACACTTATCCTTATTGTACTCTATTTCAGTTGTTTTTAACCAATAAAACATTTTAAACCCTTCAAAATTAATAAGGGTTATAATAAAATAATGGTTTACAAATATCAGCCAAGTTTCCTTCAAAAAACTAAGAGAACGGGATATAAATTTAAATGCCATGGCTTAAATCTTAAATTCTGTTTGATGTTCACTATACAGTGTGAGGAAATAACGTATACACTGAACAGGTTAATTTATCAGAGGGAAATAAAAGTATACCTGTCAATGTATTCTTAAATATTTTAATATAAGCCACTTTGTTTCTCCCTTCAGATCAACAAATTTATATGCCACTCGATAATGTACATATTTTTGTGTGATAATGTCAGAAAATTGTCCTTTAACAGATAAAATCGATTTCGCTTGTTCCATTCCCGACTCCTGCCCGCGGAATTTTTCATTTGAAAGAGCTCTACTTTGCTTACATTTAAAACTAATTCAATTTTAATTCCTCCGATTGATTTAAATTATCGTTGCCTTTTGTTATCGTTGCCACAAAATTCTTTTCATTATCTGTCTGTATCTATGCTGTAATCAGTAACATGCTGTTCTAGGCTAATGTCACTCTCTTATTCAGAAATAGTAATAATTTTTTTCATTATTAATAATAATAATTTTGAAAGTGAATGAAACAAAAGATAGTCATGTTAAGTGTTTTTAATTAAACTATTTTTAAGAGCATACGTTTTCTGTTCATTTTAAAGCCTAAAGATGCTTATTTGGCTGATTTCTACTCTAATTACCATTTAATGTCAATGACCTTGGTGATAATTCAGTTAAAGTTTAATATAAATAAGAATGGATTAATAATTGAATAATTGGGAGGTTTTTTGCATAAATGACAGCGATTAAGCGCCTGAGCAGAAATACAGGATCAATTTAGGTTATCTCAAGAAGGTATGTTTCATTTTCGTTAAGAATCTTTTAGATTATGCGCTGTTCACTTGATGGTTATTTGAATTCCTAATAATCTGATGTTTCGAATTAAAATCAAACAGTTCGATCACAATATTAACTTTATATCCTAAATCTGCCAAGTTGGGAAATTATTATCAGTTCATCCTATGTGGGTGCGTGTATCTCTTTGAATATCTAAGATGCTCAATATATGTCATTATTTGTTCATACAATAAATAATTTTTATCTTGATAGAAAAGTACAGTAGATCTTGGAAAAATTATGTTTTAGTAAAGATCATTATTTTTTCACCTATCACTGTGGAAAATGTGTGTGGGAACTAAAACAAATATTCTTTCAAATTCGTTTGATCCCACGTGGATTACCGCCACAGGATCAAACTTTTCTGGTCTAGGATCAAATATGGTGTAGAAATTAGTCAAATGAGAAAATCCTCGGCACAAATACAGTTTAATTGAAATAAATTGTACTTTTGTTTAATGAACCTCATAGGAATATATTCTTATTCTATGTTTAATCTTCGTGAACACATCGAGTAAATAATGTGAAATATCCAAAGGCATTTGATAATTCAACAGGACTATCCATTTCAAAACTTAAAATAATGCAAAAATGGCAAATACCAAATTCATAAACAATGCTAATGTTACTGGTTGGTCCAGATAATGTTACCACTCTAGAAAAGACAATGCTAATTAAGATTTTGATCTATTTTATTGAAATTTTTTCCGCTCTGATGGCCACAGAATTGATTTTCACCGAAATACGGTGCCTCGCTGATATGTTTGTGTATCATTAGCCAAACCCGCTGTAGGAGTGCTTTGAAGTTAAGATGCAGTATTTATGGCAATATGTATTTTGATCAAATTGCTGGAGCAAGTAATTTGTAGAAATGAAAATCTCCGCAGTTGGTGCTTTAAAAATTAAACCACTTCAATATTTATAATTACGCGATTGCTACTTTTCAGTGTAAAATAGGTAAAAAATACCAATTTTTATCGATTGACACGTACTCTTACTCTAGGGACAAAATGACCTCTCGTTTAATTAGCTATCTTAAATGGTTAAGAAACTTTCCAGAAATCTACTTAAAATGAGCATCCATCGCGAGAATAAGTTTCGGACGTCTTTAAGTGCTCTCCAATCTAAACTGATTTTGATTATAATAATATTTACTACATGTGCCCAACATTTCTATCAAAGACCCTTTTCTACGAACAGAGCCATTCCATGCATAGGAAGGATTAAATATTCACCAAACAAATATGCAGGAAATTAACATTATCGTTAAGAGATTTTCGTTACTACATGTGACATGCCAAACAGCATGTCTTATATTAGGTTTCCATAGAGTATTTTGCTATTTTCCTTACTGCCCAAAACACGGCACAAAAACTTTTGCAAATTTCAAGCATGAAAGGCATTTGAATCAAGAAATAACAAATATGTCCAATGAGGTAGAAAACGGGAGAAAGGTAAAACAAATACGAGAGTACTGTAATCATTGTATCACAAGTCCGGCCATGTTAAATTATTCAGCATGTTTCTAATTATTTTTGCCGTCAGACAAATGATTACAGACAGTAAATGGCTAATGGTTTAAGTTAGATCCACCCATCTAATTTACTTCATTATGAATTCCAAATCAAAAGTTACTTTGAGAACTTTTGACACTGTTCCTTGCGTGTGGGTAATAAAATAACGTTTATTGATGTTAACTATGTCTAATTTTGCAAAAATATTCTTTACATGTAAACGGAGAAATTAGCAGTACGAATTTCGTCGCCAATAAAGTATGGAGTATCAACCTCTTTCAAATGGATAGGCTATTTGCAAATATATTGACCCCAAACCTTCCATTGGGGTTTAGTAACAAGTGGCTCTTTAAAATAGACATAACTGAATCATCTTTGACCAGATTATAATTATAAAACCTTATTTTGAGGGCAGAGGTAATCTCTTATGTTGAAAACCCTAAAAAGTTATTTTCATAAGAAATAGAAAGGAAGGTCATTTTAAATGCTGATCGATAATCGAGCGTTAATGACAAATCCAATCTTGTTACGTATTTTGGCCCACTTTAAGAATCGGAGGTTTTACAGTCATACGTTCTATTGCCCAAATGGTGTTTTGTGTACAAAAAATACATTTTTTTATACATTTGCTCATGTGTTTAACTAGGGTGAGATAATAATAACGATATTTCTGATGGCCCTTTCTAATTAACTGTAACAAGAATACAACGTTTCAGTTCCTGACTACTTACAAAGATAATTACTTTATTAGGCTGCCAAAAGTTAAATAAGAGCAACTTATGACCCATTAAAAGCCTTTTAAATGTCAGCCTTAAAAATTAAATGCTAATGTTGATGCTAATTAAATTTTGTGCTATTAAATGTTCTAACGGGTTAGTGGAAACGCATTTCACTAGAAAATTTTAAGTATGGTGACTAGATCTTGACCCTGTTTAAATTAACACTTTTATTTGACAGGTGCCGGAATCTGTAATGCGTGACATTTTATAATATAAACGTATTTTGTTTATTCATTTAGCAGTTAATACCATATTTCTTTTTTGTCTCGCAGAAATAAAAGAAATTTGGTGTCCATGATTAAGATGGTGTTTCCTTCCTCTGTCTGGCGAACATATATCATTCTGAAGCTACCGTTTCGTTTTAAAGATGAAAATTTTGCTGAATCTACAGGCATCTGCGTTTTTCTCTTCATTTCGTGTTAATTAACAACAAGTTGTTAGTAAAACGTTTTCCCGATGACAGATATATATGTGTCGATCGCAGATTTAAACAAAGTTTCCTTCATCCAGACAACATTAGCTTAGAGGTTGGATAGGAAGGTAGAATTTTTAATGAATTGAAAAGTAAAAAAATATTAATAATTTCTGAAAATTAGAAACGTAGAGACCAAATCGCGGACAATGCATATTATAAAGTGAATTATACCCTAAAAAGAAACTAACTTACGCTTAAATTGCTGAATTATAAAAACTAATGCACTTTGCATTCTTTCTCCCCTTACTAAGCAAATTTGATTCTCCCCGAGCTCTGATGCTTTTATATAGTAAAATTCATAAAGCATCTGATTGCCCTATTATATTAAGAATAATCATTTAATCGATAATGTATAGATTGGATGTGTATTGATCTTCGATATTAATAACATTGTCAAGAGATTTTAGCCGATAATTCCTTTAATCCATCTGTATGATTAAAACAAATGAACTTAAACGAACCGTGGAAATGCAGCAAGAAAATTTCATGAAATCATTGAAAAACAGAGAAATCATGCCACAAAAACAACAGGAAAGCTTCTTGGAACTTAAGGAACACTTTACAAAGCATGTGAGCCTGAATCCTTGGCAATCAGAAAATTCCCTAGATAGTGTCCTGACAACCCTGTTTTACGGATTGGCAAATTTCACCATGATCCAGAAGCAACATTATTTTTAATAATTAGTTTAATGCATCCATTGACGTGTTCAGGAAAGACCTAGCTGACATCCCCGAGGAGCTAAAAAGTTACATTCATGTAAGGGAACTGGATGATTTCAAATTCAGAAGGGCAGTATCCATCCTCTGCAAACTGTTTGGCAGAAAATCATCGGAATTTTGCAAGTGTAGGTAGGAGGTATTATAGGGATTGGACTAATTATTCTACTCGAATAAACGAAGATTCTGAATAATCAAACTTCAAATCCACTTCAAACTATCACTTTTGGCGCACTATATTCCTTTGTGGTGTGCGGGATTCTCGCTATTCGGGTGTCCGTGTAAGAATTTTCATATGATTGAACAAAATCATGACATCACCTCACGGGATTTAGTTGATGGATATCGAGGAATGGACACCGATCTGGATGGCACAGCTTTCATCCAGCAGAATGTCCGTGAGCATGGTTGTCGGAAGAATCACACAACTATCTATGAAGAAGAACAAGGAGGAAATGTTTCAAACTAGAGACTCCCATCACTAGTTTGTCGGTAATTGGATTGCCGTCTTTTTACTCGTTTATTTCAGTGGAGACAGGATATTTTTATCATTCATACAAGAATAATTATCAACTTCAAACAATGGGATATCAAAATCAGTATAATCTCAAGAATAATCACAAAGACCTTGATTTTGGCAAAATCATAGGCTGGCGAAAATGGAAAAAGAAGAGAAAAAAATTGCAGAATAAAATTACGAAGGATAGGAGGAAATGTGCTAAACTGGAACAAAAACGGAAAGATTTTGATGAAGAAATTAATATACAAATAACAGTTGATTTCATACATATATACATATATATATATAAGAAAAATAACATTTAAATAAGCATTATATTTAATGTTATATAAAAATGATATTCTGTGAAAGTGCAACACATTAATTAAATTTTATCGCATTTGTTAGACCTTATACGTGTATCCACGTTTCAAAATATATTACTTAATGTTCCTTATAGAGATCTATAAATTTAGATAAGTTTTTCTACATGAAGGTATTCGTTTAAAAGCAATTATTCAAGTTTATCTTGATATTTATTTTGTCTAGTGTCTACAAATGGATAGGCGAAAATAGCAATAAATTAAAATTAAGTTTAACAAATATTTTCATCTTGGATGAACACAGTCTGTGGAGCTCTGCTAACTGAAAATTTTATCTTTCTTGTCTTTGCTCAGCAAAATAGGAAATCTCATACAGAATCGATTACCTTCTCAACCATTAGAAGAAAAAATGACCGACTCTTCTTTATTAGATAATAGCAGTCAATAAACACTAAACATCGCCAACGAGCATTCGCTGCAATCTAGAGGACGAATCGTGAACGTAGAATTTTGGGACATGAACTGCCCATTTAATAAATATTGAACACTTCGGATCCAAAAATCAAATGACTTTTATCACTTGCTGGGCTTAATGTTGCTTGATGTCAGTTGCTTCCCACAATTAAAAAGTATAAAAGAATATGTTTATTATTTGTGAAGGTTTCAATAAATTATCGAGTTTAAGCATCATTTTTACTGTACAAATAAGCTGAAAATCCGTAAAAAAATGGTATGCTCCGAGCTAAACTTACAATAACTATCTCACTCAAACCAATTCACTGATTTTAACAAAGTCAAGAACGCTCAAGCGTAACAGGTATTACAAAGAAAAATAATTTTACTCGCCCTATATATTATTGCAAAAAGGTTATTTAAAATACATTCATTTAGGTATATTTGCTTTCTCAGTTATTTGGTAGCCATTTGTTTTAAAGCGTAGATAAACAAATAATCACTTGTTCTATTATGCCACTAGGTGTTAATACAGTCTTTAATAATATAGAAGCAAATTATATATTGAACTTTGATTATTTAAATTAAATAGTGCCTATCATACTCATTTGAGTTATAAATTCTCTTTTTTTAATTCTAAAATTACGTGTAATAATTCTCGTTTATTTATTAAAATATTATACCAATGTCTAAACATTTTGTTACCAAGTTTATCCAAAATTTTCAAGGAAAAATTAAAAAAACAACATAACTAAAACATTTCGTTGGGTGAAATTTCCAGTTTTATCATAAATTGCCCAAAGAAAAATTTTTGGGTATATTCTGAAATATCTTCTTTTAGAGATCATAATGTGACAATGACCAGACACTTCGCAGAAATAGTTTTTAACATTTAAATATTCAGCAATCTCTCAAAAAACTTGATGCAGTTTGCGCATTCTTTGGGAATTGCTTCAGAAATATGCGCAACCACTTGACGTATGATGGCAATTTCAGTTAAAAGTTAAAAATTGGAATTCCTAGCATCTACACATTTATTTATGAGTCTTCAGTTGCAAAATATAGTTTCTGGTAATTTATATCACTAATACCTACCCGGATGCCTATCAGCTATAAAAAAGCGTAAAGATAAAGAGCTAAATAAAGTCTATAGATCAATAAAATTAGTTAGTAATAGTTAATTAATTCACTCTACATATGGAAAATGGAAAATTTTCCACAAAGTAATTTAATAAAATATTTAAAATGCAAAAAAGCTCTTTATTCTAATTTAATCAGTCCATGGCAGCCTTGAGTACGATAACGTGTAAGAATAACGGTAATACATCAGAGATTATCCAGTCTTCAATGAAATTCCTACGCAATAGTACATAAGCTAAGTTCAAACGAAAGTTGTGAACTTGTCAAAAATCAGTATGCTCTTTGGATAAAGGGAATAATTGACCGCCCGCAAACCAGGAACTTCTCCAACCTAATAAATGTGACGTCACGCCTGGATATCAACTCACACCAACGATAATTCCAAAAAAACACAAAAATATAGCCGTTGATTTTCATCTCTTTCTCCTAGCTTCTATCAAGCTATATAAGACTACTTTGCAACTACAAACACACAAAGCATCTTCCCACACATGTGATTTGTATCGTTCCATCGAGCTTTCGCTCTGTTCTCAATTAAGCTCTGTAGCAAAGCGATCTCCATTTTGATCGCTTTTGTTGTGCGATAAAAAGTTGAAAGGACTCTTATAGCTATTTAGGAAAATTACTATTACTTACATCCTACTACATGCTGAAAAGTAGGAAAACTCTCAACTCCACACTCTTTTTCCTCTCACCTATTTTGAAAGCTATATCTCCCATTAACAGATATACGTTCAGGTATAGTTTAGTAGAATAAATAATTGCATACACACGTCAACAAATTCTTACCCTTGTATATTCACACATGCCGTCCTAATAATATCCAATATTCTCAATATTTTTATCATGAGTGATTAATTTTAGTTTTTTACACTTGGAATGACGAATAATTCTCTTATAATAAAGTTTAATTCTTAGAACATCATTTCCATTTAATTAATTTTATGTCTTATTGAAATGCAAGGTTCGAGCAATTGTTTTGATTATTCTGATAAACTACAAACATTGCACAAGATGTTAAGTCATTCGCTGTTGAATCTAAATGTCAAAATTTACTAATCATAAAGATTATTTCGTGCAATCACCGCAGGCGCTGATGAATTTTATCGTAGACTATTTGAATATATAAAGATGCGAATTCTATTTTCGTTTTACAAAGACTAAATATTAAAATATCAAGTACATTTAAAGTACAATTAATAATACAATAAATATTGCCTCATCAAGGCATTTTAGTAAATTATATAGACATGAGTTTATGATACCGTGTATTTTTGATTACCTTCATCAATGTTAATCAAAGGTGAGGTTCATCAGTATTCGAATTAATAAAGTTTTTCTAAAGTTCATAAAAAAAGATAATTAGGCAATGAGCTATAATAAAATTACTAGTCTCTTTCTGTAAAAGCAGTCCATCCAGCTTTCGAATCTTATAAAATTAAATCACAAATTCAAAATTTTAGGAGAATTTCATTATTTTTTCTGGCAATTCAAAATTTTACAAAGATAATCGGTCAATTTCAGCTCCATTAAATAAAAGTACCAACAGAAATAGAACTATTAAAACGTAAAATAAATTCAATTTAAACCGATATATGATAATTATGCATTTTTTTATTTAGAAATATTACAAGTAAGCAATGCATACTGTAATACTTTGGATAGGCTATTGCTTGGGCGCTCCTATCAACTAGGAATCTTGACCGCTCCTAACAATGGGGGATCGCTACAACATACATACACAGCTTGAGCATCTTCAGTCAAAATATGTTGGTAATTTAACGTTCTATTTATTTTAACTCCATAGGTACCGGTCATGCTGATACGATAAAGTGGGAGTGGCTAACAAACCAACATCGTGACTCCTGTGCATCTTACATGGGACACTTTGAGATTTTAAACTATATGGCAATCTGTGAGAACGAATCCAAGGCGAGGATTCGATTCAATCTCATGGAAAGAATGCTTCAGCCATGTGGTCCTCCACCCAAACGAACTGAAAGCTGAGGATCTGTACATAATACAATTTTTTTATTATACTCCTCTTCTCTTACGTTCAGAGATAGGAGGCGTTATGATATTATACAAAGTTTGTTATTACTCTGCGTAAAATGTACAACTACTTTCTCCTGGCTCGTAACTGTTGGGCTTCTCTTTCAAGTATTGAGTTGATAACATGACGCCGAAGAACTCTTTCTTTCGCATACCATTGTAGTTTGTCAACTTGGGTAGGGGATAAGGTTTCAACCTGGCGCTCTTCCACCACAATTTTAAAGAGATCTCGGAGTTTGGCTTCAGCATCCGGCTTCTCCAGTCCCAGACTTGATACCTTTTCGACTAATTCAGACAGGTCCTTCTCTTTCTTATCGTAGAACTCCTCCCTTTTTGCGACTAAGTCTCTTTTAAACCTTGCTAATCGCGCAAGTCTTTGCTAAATAGATAGTCTCGAGTTAATCGGGAAGTATGAAGTTACTTGATAGCATTCCGCTTTGACTTTCTTCTTCCTCACGTCAGCTTCTGAACTGTCGCCGAAATCGAAGGGATCGAGGTGATGGACATTAAGCTTAAGCGCTTCCAGAGCTTTTTGATAACTCTCTTTATTTAGCGCTCGTAGTCGACGCAGAAGCCTCATTCTTCGTTGAACCAGAGATTCCGTAGCACCACGAAGTGTGAAAGTCTAAGAAGATGACAATTCAACCGAATTCCATACCCTAGGAGCCCTTTCAAGTAGATATTTATTATACTGAATTCTAAAAGACATATGTAGAACTAGGAAGTTGATGAGTTTTAGGTATTTCATTACTTTTAGCGAGTAGACTATCATCTGCAGGGTGCTGACCATAAGATGCCATGAACTCTTTCAACTGATGACTGTAGTCCGTTGCTACAGGGTTAAATCCATAGGTAAAAACCTTTTTTTGTTCATTGGTAAGCCTTATCACGCTGTAAGGTAAAATTAGACACTTACATTGTATATTCTGGCAATTTCTCGACTTCGCTTATACTTGTATTTGCATCCGTCGGACGAAACCGTTTATGTTCCCCTTAATACTACACAAAACATGAAGATAACTTACAATCAAAGTCAAAGACTGGAGCATTTTTTCTTGGGATTTTCGGTTGCTTTGATTTATGCAGCTTCGTGTACCAGAACCCATACAAAGTTGTGCTTGTATCTAAGAATCAACAAAATGAATCAATATTACGAATATTTGATGTGTAAGCTGCATTCAGGAAAGGAATGAGTTTGATGGACACGTTAGTGAACATTAGAGCTTGCGTTATTGGGCTCAAGGTCAGTTGAGTCAATCGTTAATTTCTGCCAGTTTCCTCTTGAATATTATATCTTCTTGTGTCATTAAAAGCCCATTTTAATCGAATGGAGTTTTTAATTAAACAATACTTTATAACTTTTAAAGGATCCCTTTCATCTATCTTATGTATAGTCTGAATCGGATACAAGTATAAATTTCTGAAATTTCTAGATAATCTTTCACTTCGCTTAGAAATCTGTCATTTTAAATACAGGTGAAGAACTATTATTATAGAAAGGAAATCAATTTACCGTCTTCTGCTACAACTTCACGTGCAATTAAATAAAATTATAATTTCGTTGACTCCATCTTCTTTCAGATGAATCTAGGACTTAGCTTCGATTACATTTTATGAGATTGTGCACATTGAGCACATGTACACTTCCGACCATAATTTCTGTATATCTAAAGATTTTTTTCTATATGTATGGATTCATATTACTGAACACATAAATAGATCCTAATCTTTCACTAGTCTCATGAACAGGCTGGGGTTTTTGTAGTAGAGGCCTTCTACAGGTATGATACCATTTAATTCCAAATTGAGAATCGATTACCACTCAATCTGAAACATTTATAACGTTTACAATATGCTCATCTTTCAGCAGAGATAGCAAATAATAATATATATATAAAATATATATATATATATATAAGTTAAGTCGCTCACGTATTATATTAACATATAAAAGTTTCTTCATGAGTCGTTAATCGTGTCAAGTAGTCGCTAAATCTGTTTGACAGTTGGCTGGTGTGCGTATTTTTATGAGGATACTCAATTATGTGTTTGAGATTAACAGGTCACTTATCATTCCCAATCGTTAAATCTGCTATTTCTAGCAAAGCGATATGGTAACTGACATGTAATTAGGAACAAACTAAATTGCATTCTGCTATAACGTAACCAACTAAGAGTTCCCGTAGTAATCTCGCAGAGCCAATAATCTAGAAAACTCGGTAATATAACAACTTAACACAGAAGCTAATAACCCACGGCAGAGCAAAATACACGTTACAGTCAACGCGAGTGTATTAACGAAACTCCCTCCGAATCGGTATCGGGTTAAACAAATAAGAATAATTATCGAGTGTCTTTAATCGGTGGGGAAATAAAGAAGGAAATTACATTTTTACTCATAGAAGAAATATCGGAAGCGGAGAAAATACTTATCATTTCTTCTAACACACTCAGAACAAGAAATTATGACATATTTGATTTAGTACTCTGAGAAAATTTTACTAGCTTTTCAAGCGAAAAGAATCACGTTAAAGGCATTAATTAAACTAAGTGATGATTTGATTTCTAAATTAAATGGTTGCACCTGTTCGCTTGAAATGAATATCATAAATACAATTTGAACAGAGAGTTTTACATATCTCGATAGTACCTTTGCATAAAGGGAGGAAAGTAAAATATTTAGGTTTACAGATGTTAGACACCACTAGTTTTGGACTAAAGGTAAAACCGCTTTTAGCTGCCTTTTGCGGGAACCTACTGACCCAAATAATCTTCCACTTAGCCTACACGAAAGATCCGAAGATGAAGACCAAGTGTGTGTATTGTTTGTGAGGGATAGTGGAAGTGCACTTGAAAAGCAGGAGGTTGCTTTGTCGAATATAGGATAGTTCAAACATAAAAAAGCACTTTTCACAAAGTCAATATAAATTTTTGAATTTCAACTGGTTCCTATATGTTTGACTTGATCGGTTTTGTGGGTACGATTTAGATCAAAGACTGAAGGGAAAATGATTTGTTTCACATCTATGCAAGAAGGATATCCACTATAAATATATCTACTTCTATCATTTCATAGTCTTTATTTAAGTCAGCCTAATGAAAAACAGTGACTTATTGTTTACATCATTAAAATAAGTTGAACACTTTCATAAGTTCATTGAACATTACTGCAGTGCTTAGCCGAACAATTTTACATATTTTGTCGTGAGGAAGCAACAGAAATAGAAGGAAATGATCGAATTTAATATGCAATAAAAGTCACGAGATCAAAGGAATGCTGAGAATAAAGTCAAAGTATCATAGGAAGCGTAGGAGCCAGTAACTAACGTGCGTGCATTTTTATCGAGTGGAAAACAAAGATAGCTTTGTATGAGTCAGTTGGGCAAGGACGTGCGAGCACATGAGCGCAGATGTGCTTTTTAGGTGAAATAAGGCGGTCATAGAAAAAGGAGAATCGATGGGCGCGTTTAGACATGGCAGTTAGGGGTCATGTGTCATAGGGACATAAATACGTTACTCCAGCTTTGTGGACGAAAAACCGAAGTATTTTCATAGAAAATGTGAATAAAAAGTAATTCTGGAAAAGCATAGAGTCATCCTTCAGATTTTTATCAGATTGATTTATTTACTGATGGGTAGTCCACTTTCTAAAATTAAAATTCCACAATTCATCTTCTGGATTATTGAGCAGATGATGCTCAGTGCATCTAAGCAGATTGATTAATTTGAACCGTTCCTCAGATAAATTCAGTTCTTTTTTCCTTCAAAACCCGAGAAGGATGGTCTGTTTGGAGAGAGATTTTTGGATTTGGCACTGATTGCCGTGCTAAGTTTACTTTCATTTCACTGCTTCCTTACCAAAAAAGAAGAACCATTCACTTGGCTAATTGTTCAGCTGTGTTGAATGAATTTTTATTATACTATCCGAACAATTAGGAAACATATATATCACACCCATTTTCCAGGATAATTGGGTTGGAAATTGGCGAAATGATCCACAGCTTTAATAAAACATTACTTTGAAAAGTTGCATAGAATTTTGATATACTTGATGCATCAAAATGGCCTATCTGAATTATCCACAGTTAGAGAGTTATTTTATGGGGAGAGAAAAGGGAGAAATAATAGTATTAATTGGACACTTCAAAATTCACCATCAAAAAAAGTAACGCTTAAAATACAACACTTCTTGCAAATTATTTT
Source organism: Hymenolepis diminuta (assembly GCA_900708905.1). NCBI lineage: Eukaryota > Metazoa > Platyhelminthes > Cestoda > Cyclophyllidea > Hymenolepididae > Hymenolepis > Hymenolepis diminuta. Next base: position 228,251 of record CAADRB010000064.1, on the reverse strand, counting down.
AATAATGCTCCTTTTTGTGATTTCCTGAGTATATATAACGTGGCGGCGGTTTGGCCTTAAACTGAGCAGATTTACTAATTTCTTTCAATTCCGCTAACTCACGCTCTTCTTTTTCTTTAATATATTCCTCACGACATTTGATGCAACGAGGACTAAACAATAAAGTATAAAAATAAAGATATCTTACTGTGAATTACTCCGTTTTTGCATATAGGAGGGCAGATTGAGTCCAACTCTTCGTCCTCTCTGATATTTCCGTGCTAAATTTCAAAGACAGTATATCGCAATTATAACTATTGGTACATATTACAATAGGATATTTAAATAATGATTGGAACTTGATGATTACTACAGACATAAATGCTAACCTGACTCATCATCAAACATATTGACAAAAAAGTTAATCACACATTGATTTCGTTTTCTTATGCTTTCGATGGCATCAATCGTAGCTCTATATGAAGACTCGTTCATATAGCATAAATCTGATAGTTTCATATCGATTGATTGTATTTCTTCCTTGATTACATCAAATACAATGTCCATTCGAGGAATTTTAATGAATCTGTTGAGGCTGGATAAATCAAAGTAGAACATACAAACAATTGTAGGTTGAACTTATTATATTTGTGTCTTATGTAATAAATTTACTGATTACAAAGATGAGTTTTTAAACTTACATGTGCAAAGAAAATAAGACATTTTTGTTTGTCCTTTTTGAGAAGAGAAGATTTTAACCTTTAAATGACTTAACTAAAAATTTTGTTAAATAGCATTGAAGTTCTACCTTAAAGATCATGTTGATATAAAATGCATTGAGATGATATCTAGTTCTACTTATTTTTTTCCGGGCATTATGTCCATCTTTTGTCCTTTTAGCAACTCCGGATATTTGATTTCCACCGAACTATTATCTGTCGAACTAACAGTTGCAAGCAAGCCCCTGACTAAATTTTTGCAATCCTCAGAAGTCTGACTAGCTGCAGACAGGTATAATTGACCCCTAGCAAAGTCCTCTATTATAGTTGCTTCCAAAATTAGCTAGACTACGTCCATACTAGCGAAGATAAAGGAAATAACACGCAGAGAGTGTTTACTAATAATGTTTAGCAATTGTGAGCACAATTAGCGTTAGGCTTCATGAATACTGATTACTGATTTGGTGGGAGTTATCTAAACACACCACGCACTTGCTCGATACGCAATCGATAGCACGACCCCACTAAATCCCTTTGGTCAGCCTTTACAGACTAATACATTCCACACAGTGCAGCATGATGCAATTATAATAAAAGATATTCACTATTTTCATGCTTCATTTATGCATTATGCTAATCATTAGCAAAGTCATAATAAAATAGCAAATTATAAATGCTGGTGATTTTGCCGGAAATTATCTCTGCCAAATAAGACTTGCTCTCCAGTGATCTGCTATTTTATCACCCGTTTCTATTAATGCAATATCGTTTTGCCCATCTCTCCTTATCTTCCTCCGGGACACAACTGAGCATTATAATGGTCGTAGTTCTTCCAAATTCCAAGTTCTATTTCGGAGATTGGGGAAAACAATGTTAGTATCAAACAATCAAATAATGCTGGAACCTAAGAAGAAGAGAAGATCACTCAAAATTTCATTTACATATACAAAATATGCCCAGCAACGGCCTAGTCAGATTCCTGCAAATTAATTCTTCATCGGTCATTGTTTTTCCCTGTTTTCAAACAATCCTCTAACGAATCTGCGATTTCTAGTCGAAGAATATAATAAACGGTAGAATTTAAATTTTAAATGGAACCCATGTGCAATATTATTTAACTGTTAAATAAAATGTTGTAGTTCAATAGATGTTCTTTGGAATGTTGTTTTGAAATTAACTCTGGTATTCTCGAATGCATCTCCTCAATAATAGCGACTTTTTTCAGATACTTCGACGCTGCCGAAGTTTTGCAAGTTTATACACAGGAGAGAGGCCTTGATTCCATTGTTTTTATTATTGTTGGATTAAAGGTCAGCGGAGGAACGAAGAATAATTTTGTGGATGTTGAATTCGAAGTAAGACAAATTTTTACCATAATGCTTGGCAATTATTTCTTCCCCATGGCTTTTATCTAAATAAATTTCGTCAGCACACATGATTATACATTTTATTAGATGTTCACTGGTTCTCACTTTCTCGAATTATTATCAGGCATCCGTAATTTATAAACATTACTTCAGATAGACATTCATCTATATATATATATATATATATATTTATATGCCTTAGTAAGCAAATGAAATTTTTCAAACACTTCATGTATTAACACATTAAATAGGCAAAAAAACACCGAATATATGATAAATAAGAAATACAAATAAAATGTAAAACGAAACAGTAACCGTCTAATTTCAATAATAATTTAGATGTCATATATTATACAGCCATACATATACCCATTTTCCCATTCAAAGTTAAAAATGATTACTTTTATGAGTTTCTCGAACAATCCATTCAGAAATTAAATTTAATAGAGAACGGTCAAATATTATAATCTAAATTTGCTCGAAAAAAAACTGCACAGTCGACACAAAGATATATACATATATACAAAGGAAAAGGTAAAAAGAAAACATCTGCAAGACCGTGATTGGAAATAAACATTACTTGAAAACTTAATTAGCAATTTGAGCCTCCTTTAGAATTACAAATGTAGGATCTTTTCAAAATTCAGTTTGTTTAAATTTGAAATGATTCCCGAAATAGTTTTCAAGAGCAAACGCGCGTACTCACAAAATACTTCTTATTTGGTGAGAGAGAAGAACTGCAGACTCCAGTAGGACATGTCAGCAGAATGCGTGGTTGTCCACTCCAATCTACATTGGTGAGTAACGTTTAGCGTTTAGACCCAGAAGTAGTGATCTGAGTCTTGAAGCACTGATAACATCCAGAAACTGCGGGCTTTAATAGTCCATTCCACTTACGATCATTGTTGAGGAGTAAATTGCTGCAATTAACCGCAATTCTCAGTTTCACCAATGAGAGAGTTATGAAAGAGGTAGGGTAAACTCCCAAGACTTTTACATTTGTCCAACATGGTATTATGAGTGCTCCATCTTCTACTCTCATAGTAGAGGACTCACATTCCGAATTGGAAACTAGGGCTTCGACAGTCGAAGAAGACTGTTAATGAAGTCAGCGCCTTCCTACACTTGTCACATTAATACTGCAAGATTTATTAGGTCCCCCTCAGAAGCAAGGACATTATTGGCCACAACTTTACTGTATAACGTAGCGTAAAGTAACGCAATGTAAAGTAACGTAACGTAACGTAGCGCAGAATGAGAAAATGAGACGGCAGTGTGATATATGCAGCAGGTAAGAAAATGGCAGTAAAGTGGATTTAAGTTGCGGCAAGATAAAATGAGAATGAGATGCAATGGAAGACGGTGAATTTACTCTAACTGCGAGATGCTCTGACAAAATCAAAATATCCGCTAATAGTACGATATCTAGATTGCACGGATGCAAAGTCCACACGTCGTAGCGCAATCGGCAGTCATGACCTAGCCAATCAAAATGGTGCATTTGCAGCGTTACCACTCGAGCCATTATGCGTATACAGTAAAGGTGTTAATATCAGGGAGATGAGTTGCGCAATGTGTTCCCCCTTCTCTATTGGTGGAATGAGTGATGACGCCGTGGAATTCGTGGTGAAGAAATTCATCCATCAATATCACCATGTCTTTCAATTGCATCCAGAATGGTTGAACTTGTTTTACAGGATTTGCTCAACCTTAACCATGGTTCAAATCGCAGCTCAAGGGCTGTATGAGGCACAAGTTCTGTTGCTGCATTTCAGACTGCTCGTGTGCGGCATGTACATTTCAACTGTGAGTGTGAGCAAGCTCTTCGGCAACACCGTCTCCATAGAATATTCTGGAGCGATAAGGGCATGTGGCCTGCCTGATCGTTGGAGACTGCCCACGCATCTTCTTCGTCTACTCAGACAACATTCAATTTATGGAAGAGGCACACTTGGAAGCAATCATTCGACAGAACCACGCATTCCCACGTCACCTGAATGGTTGTCCATTTGGTGCTTGATCAATGTGCGCGTGATCTGCGATGCCCATCGCTTCCGCTTCAGCACGGGGAGGATACGCAAACCAAGAAGCGGAGGATCGCCAAAAGCACCACCGGCCTCAAGAGGAGGGGAAGTAGCGTTCTCGCATACAGCACATAGTCTCTGTTGAAACCCACAATTTTATCGCACTTTTTCCTTCTCTATCATGAATAATGAATATAAGCATGCTTTTATGCAGTAATCTACATTCCTATTTCTCAAGGTACATCGTGACAGGTGTTTCAGCAAGTAATTGTGGGAAGGAGTCAGGGTAAGCCAACCGCAAGTGAATGCATTCTCATATGAATGGAGTGGCGAAGTGGGGTGTGGGACAAGAGGGAGAGGGGAGCAGGGGAGAGGGGAGCAGGAGGGAGAGGGGTGCCAATAATTAGCACTTAGTGATAGAGGGCTAGATGGGTCTCACTAACTTAGAGTATTGCGTCAAAAGTGATCGCTAGAGTTCTATTTCGAACTCTATTGAACGCGAGGTTGCAATTGTAACAGTTTAGTAAGCAGTGCGGATAATTTTGGCCTCGCTTTCTCCAGCTTTTCTTCTAATGCATTCTGAAATCAAGATAGGAAAATTACGCGCCATGGCAATTAATGCTGACTGAAGTTTGGGGCCACCGGAAATATCAAAGTTCCCTCGTGTCCTTATATCCACCTGGTCTGACTAGAAAGGGACAATCGTTGCACTTCACGAATTATTATCGAGACATAAAGTTGAGGTCACGAAAGTGCTTTGTGAACATCTGACATGATAAACGCCAAATATGAGGCAATTTTATTTACCAATTGAAAAGGAAATAGTTTTACGTTGTAACTTGAATTAGGGGCATTGCCTCGAGACTACGAATGTCTACCTATTCGGTGTGCTGCCAACGTATTGCCGACTTGAGTTCAACTAAAGCTGAGTCCCCTTCATAGGGAGATTATGAGTGATAATTATTAACTTAATGCTTAGCTTAAAGAAGATCTAAAATCAGTTGAAGGCTTCTGTTTTGCGCCACAAAAGAGGAGGTATTTCATTCCTATTTTCATCAAATAAAGTTTATTTATATAAGCAAATTGCGACGTGAAGTAATTATTGAAAATAGATGAAGAAAAACGTCCGAGTATTGGAAGAATACAAATTCCGATGGAGGCACATTTTCAACATCCTGTGCATTTGAAGGTCTCAGATAACTGATCAATTGACGTATTTGAGATTAAAGCAACCAATAGTAGGACGTTTTAATTGCCCTCAGAGAACCAGTCAGTTCTCGCCAATAGATGAGGTAATGAACGAAGAGATCATGGTGTTCATAGTCATAGTCATAATTCCGAAAGCTCTGCTGCTGGAAATTCGTGTTGCTCTCGCTCTCACTTCATCGCATTCACAATGGCTGGTGAGTGCCGTATTAAATTACTCAACTTTACATTTTATTAACTGCATTTTCATAGACATTTAACTTCCGATTCATCAGTTTATTATTAATAGTTAATTGTGAGGGCTGTTAAGCTTTCGGATGTTATGATTGAATGTTCACCCTGTTCCTCTTTTAACAGATTGTTGCGTTCTATATATCGCGAAGAATTTCAACTCCGTGGCGACAAAGTGTTGGGATGGTGAAGAACAAAAAGATATTTTGCACCTCCACCCTGACTATTTCGCCGAAGCGGCACCTGCAGTCGGTGAGACTCAGCGTCAGCCGGGAGAAACCGAGATGCCAAAATGCGAACACTTGACCTCGCTTTCCAAGGAGGATGTGAACCTATATTGTGTGCATCTTTGTAACATGCACTTGACTCCGAACTCCCTCTCCTTCCTTCGTGGGCACACTCTCGTCCAGATATCCGCATCCAACATTGTCCGTGTGGATCTGTTGGATTTCCTCCAATGCCTCGATGCTCCAACATTTGCCACTCTTCAAATACTCAGTTTAAGGGGGATCAAAATGCGGAAGAAAAGCACTCTACCAGCGATTACGGCTTTGGGGCGCTTGAAATCTCTGCAGCACCTGCAAAGTCTCGACATATCTTTAACGAGAGTGAACAACATTAATTGCTTGAGAGAATTGAAGGATAACTTGAGGGTTCTGAAGATGTACGGACTTCGAGTCAAACGACGACGCTGCTTTAAACGATTTCTCTCGACCATTTTGGAATTGCAAGAGCTCCGCATTCTTGATGCATCACATTATGGAGTTGGTGGAGATGTGCGTTACCAGCATGTCGATCGTTTGTGTGGGTCGGGAGTTTTGCCCCATTTAAAGGAATTGGATATCAATGGCAATCCATTCTGTCTGACTGGGGTGGATGTTAGGTAAATAATTCAAACCAATGCTACTTCCCTGACGCAACTATTTTGAGTTTACTTGTGGCTCCTCATTTTAAAATGCGCGCTGTAAAATTCCTTCAAACAATTCCCTAATTCATGTATATGCACACATATAATTGTTTTCTGCTCCAACTTTCCAACTCACGATATAATTGTAAGCATTCCTCTCCTTTTAGCAAATTTACTGAGAACCATCCGAATCTGAAAAATATCGGTCTAGTGGCTTGGAGAACACCTGAAGATAGACCTCATTTCGATGGAATTTGTGCAACTTATCCCACCATCAACGTGAGTTGTCGAAGTGTCATTAGTTTTCATTTTCACTAGCCCATTTTATTTAAAGCAATAGCATTTCCTTCTCTAGTCTATTCTATAAGCATGAACAGGGGTTTTCTTGTAATATCCATCAGGTTGTGTAATGCGTGTCGAATACTTTCATAAGTTGAAGAATACTGGTCAATCTCTTCCCAATCTTCCGGATTATTATTTACTTTCTCTCACACTTTCGTTCACATTTATGTTTACAGATTGTCGGCGGTGAAAGCGAAGATCAAATGATAAAGGCGCTTAGAATGTACTCAGATAGGCCACTTTACCTCCGCTCCATCATTGAGCGCGTCGACAATTTACACATTCACGATGTCGCCTACGTGACAGCAAATTTGTTGAAGGTACATCTTGGCGTTCATTTCATACACTAATTATTTCTTTCGATTATAACACTAATAGTAATAATAATAATGATGATGCCTCTCACTGAAACTTTACTTTTATTTTCCATCAGCATGTACTCACCGCAATTGGAGGCAATATATCTCAGCGTTCTGTTGTTGCTTCTGGCGTCAACTTACTATATGACATTGTAAAAATGCGCGACGATTTAAATGAACTGCCTAGAGAATTGCTTGGCGAGATGACAAATATCGCTCTTATTGGAATTGAAGAATACCGGTAAGGGTGGATTGCCTTTCAAGGAGCCACCCTTGGGGATTTCTTGATGGATATTGAGGGAGTCGTAAGATTCATTGTCTAAAAATGCCCCTATTTTCCCCATATATTATTAAATATGTTGTAATTGTAGAATATGGATTACAAACGATACTGCGAGATGGCAGTGCGAAATGCAATGTTTGCAAATGAACCTCGACTTAAAGCCTCATCTGTTCGTAAACTAATGCACATTTTCGATAAGGTAGGGAAAAGTTATCAGCACTATGATAAAATTAGATTAGCAATGATTATTTCATATATTTGTTCATTAAGAAACCTCACTAAGAATACTTCCACTCAACACCACTCAAAACCACTCATGACAAAGAACACAATATTTGAGCAATTTGCTATGATTAGAATTCACAGTGTTCGAAAGGCATTACAATTGAAATCGCACATGGCGCAATGGAAAACTCCTACAAGTTTTAATTTTGAGAAGTAGTTGAATAGTGGGAGGGTGGAAGAGTGGGATAGAATTGCAATGAGCTATGAAACGGAGTGGGGCTCATTAATAAGCAGGCAATCACGTCAGGACGTCAGAATGTTTGCCACCTCTAATTTTGGAAGCCCGAGTCGTTCACATTTTCATAAGGCAAGAGTTCATTTCGTGGTATCCTAATATTCACTCCTTATCATTTCACTACCAGAATTATGCTCGAGATTATTAACACAACATCCAGAGTTCGTTAGTGGACTCATTGATATTTTCATTTACTACAACCAAAATGCAAGTAGATGCAACTCTCAGTCCTATATTTAGGATGACATAACTCACTGCAGCCCACTCCAGGCACAAATAAGGCCATCTAAATGATCTCACCTATACTCCCTACTATCTATAGATGCCTGACACTGCTTCGGAGGAAATGAGCACCAACGAATGTCTACTGAAGTTTTTCATCAGGTGTTTAGCTGAGACTTGCTTGGAGAAAAGAGATGGGGATGAGATTCAAGCCAAGCTCTGTGGCTACGACTTGTCTTTCCTCGTTTCCAACTTCCACCAATCCGAACTTCCCTTCGCCATTGATCTCATATCAACAATGCGACATTTAATCCAATCGAGACCACACACTTGTGCGAACTTCCGAAACTTTGGTGGCGTGGAAGTGTTGCAAAAGGTTGCAATGGTAAGCACAAGAATTCAACATTATCGAAGCTCTGGCTAAGTGAAGTTCTAAAGAGCGTAATTGAAATAAGATCTTGTAGTTTGCTATTATCAAATCCCTCCTTTAAGCTTTTTTGCTACCCAAAGCAGTGTGTGCTGATTGATGAACTTTCAGGTCAGAGCGGCAGACGAGTACTTGATAGGGGAGATTTTGACCACAGTGAGAGTGATGAAGGACTACTTGAAGGAGGATGACAGTCAACAGCCATGGAAAAGTCAACTTGCCAAAGTCTTTCCAACCAGCAGTTTGTGAATGAATATTTTTGCATACTTTTGATAATAAAAATAATTGCGGTGCCTTTCAACAACCATATGGAATTTGGTGCTGGTGGAAAGTAGGATAGTTGTTGTCACCACGTGTGGAATAGATGTCAACTTTTGGCTTTTACTGAAATAATAAAGCTGTAGCACATGAGTGTGGAGATGAAGAAGTGGAACTCAATAAATGAATGGGTAGTAGTGAACAGTAGGGACACCAATGAGTGTCTATCGAAGTTTTGCCTCAGGTGTTTAACTTTGTTCACTTACGGTCAACGGAAAGCAGAGGTATGAATCAGTAGATGTGTAACACATAGAGAGAGCAAACCTATCAGTCAGAGTGCGCCGGTACATCAATGTTTTGACGGCATGCTGCAACGTGTTCTTTTTCCACCGTTAAGTTTTGTGTTTATTATTATCTTTGAGATTTTTGTTTTTACCTTTAGATTTATCAGCAAGATCAACTGATTAATTCGATCGAAAAATTCCCTACTATTCCTTTGATGATAAAGTACACCTTACCGCTTCGTTAACCTACAGCGTTTAAGAAATCTTCCTGCCATATTTCGCTTTAATTTAAATGTGTATATAATCGATCATGTCATATGTAATATTCTGGATTAAAGTAAAAACAGGGATATTCTGAGCCCGTCAAAGGCCTGGTTTTACTGCCTATTGAGTGTAAAAAACAGAGCAAATTTTCCTTAGATATGTTTAACGTAAATTGTTGAAAATGGTTAATGACCTGATAAATATGATAAACTGTGTTCTTCCGAAAATTAATTTAACCCTCCTTGGCAATTCCATTAGGGCATAGTAATACTGAAATTGTCTTTGTATTCATAGGATGTACATAGCTTTGATATAACTAAAATTCAGAAATAATTTGAGAAGAGGCAATTTGTAATCTAATATAGGAGGCTCTCAGAATGCCTCTATTATCTCCTGGCTTTTCGAGCCAGTTAATCAATTCATGAAAAGCTTAGAAACTCTCTTGTAGTCCGCCCGACCCAAAACTTTAGATTAATACTTTCAATATACACTGATCGATGATAAAATTTCGAACGACGTATTAATGTAAACGGTTTGTCTGATATTATTGCTCTGAAATTGCATTCAGCGTATTTCATGCCTTCATGACTAAAGCTCGCCTGTAGCATAGTGACTATCGATTTTCCTGCAATGACTCAGCAAATCATTTGTGTTATTCAATTTACTGTGGTCCGCTATCAACTCTTGGCATTCCGATTTTTAAAGGTAGCTGTCAATTTTTAGCCATTAGTCGTAGCCTTGCCTCGATAACCCACTGACCTTTAACTATACATACTGGTAACCCTACCTTCTCACAAATTACTTACCATTACAAGAACAATGAGTGCATCAGGATCCAATTCAGTGGTGCTATCAGAGATATGTAGAGTCAAATTAATAAAATTTTTTCGAATCAAAATTTCCATCTTGAAGTGTTGTGGATTATGGCCAAGTGTTGAATACTGAGTATATCGAAGATGGAACTGACATTGATGCCAATTGTAATATCCTGAAGTATATCCACTAAATTTGGAATTAGAACAGCGTCAAACCATTGGAATAGAAGCCCAGAAAATGTATAACGCAAAGAATGCATTGAATGGAATTTTAGTATCGTCAGTGGGACTAAATATAAAAGAATGTGACACTCAAGGATGTATTAATGACATTTCACACAAAGAGGTTAGCTGACTGTCACACACGGGCGAACAGACAGACAAGCATATAGGCATAACATAAGCAATGGTGAATATAAATAAAATGAAATACAGGCTAATCTTGAATTGGAAAGGAAATTACTAATGTTTGGAAAGATAAACTATGAACCAATAGGAAATTGAGAAGAAAATACACCATTCCAGTATAGTAAAATAGCATACATGACGTATCGGTATAGTATGGTTCCAGTAATGCAGAAGCTAGCTCTCGTAATGTAGCACTCATAATACGAATATGTGGCAATGGGGTAAATATGTTACATTGACCTGGTGGGACATGGTATGAAATCAATACTGTTAAACCTGGGATGTAGGTTATAAATTATAAATTACTGACTTTAGATCCCAACGTTCTATTTATTTAAAGATCGTATGGAATATGCGAATTGGACAATAGGATTCATAGCTACAACATTCTAGCACATTGAAGAAAGAGCATTTTCTTTTCGTTTAATTCGAATATTTTGTTCTGAAATTTATGTACATAAAATCATTTTCTCTTCTTTTTTTGGACAGACTTTGCATGTTCATTGCGTCAAACTAAATTTTTATGGTAATGTCTCAGTACTACTACCTTTCTTTACGAATATCTTCACAAATACTTTCTGTGTAAGTATTCCTTATCGCGAATCAGTCTGACCTTACCATTTAGTTCGACATTTGAGACTCCAATGTGGTCTCAAAACATGTCATTAAGTAATCTGACCTGCCCAAGTGCGGGGCACCCCTTAAACCCGCACACCGCCTGCTGTGACCACCGTATCTACTTTCTGCTGCACCCCCAGTTTTCATCTTCAACAGACCACTCAACCTCCCCGACCCAGTCTCTCCCGGTTACTATCAATAATCTTTGCTGAAACATTCTTGATCCATACATATCAACCTAACATACCGTTTACGTCAATCGATTTCCTCAGTAGACTTCAAACCCGTGGCCTCTAACGTGATGAGCATACATTTAATGCGAATGACCTCGAAAACATTACATTAAACGAGTCAAATTTTTAAGCAGACATCAATCGCCTGAATGTTTATCAGTAGAGTTAACAACAAGCCACATGACTGAAACCCAAACAAGGAACGCGGTTATTTTTAATCAGTAACAAGGTAGGGCAATTTACAGATTAGAGAGTGTGTGAAATAGAAGATGAATATCATTAAAGCACAAGATCATAATAGAGAAAAATGATTGAAATATTAGGTAGATATGGAAGCCTTAATGGACAGCACCACCAGTTACTATGGAACGAAATCCGACGAGATTAAATGGAAAGAGAACGAGGTTGCAGCGCCACCTACGACTTTTTAGCGGTGGCCCAAACTAAAGAAAAAAATAAAGTTTATGAGAGGTAAAATACCTTAAATAAATCAAGTTAACATACTGATTATAACAATAATGAGGACCAGAACAACACCACCGATAATGAACCACATCTGAAAAAGGACAAAAATCGATAATTAACGAATCGAACTTACAGATGATATGACAAAAGAGAGAAAATGTACCTTCATGTTACGCCAGAAGTACTTTCTCTGAATATTTCGAGAAATCGACTCAAATTGCCTCGAATGTACTTGCAACTCATCTAAAGAGAGTGAGGCAAAGACGTTACCAAAAAGAACAATATAGCATGCAGGGAGTACCTAATAGTACTGAATTCTATTTACCTTAACAAAGTCCCAATGTGTTCCTATTTATTACATCTAATGAACATAATGATGTTAAAACAAATAACAGCGTATGGTCATAAGTGTTAACACAGAGTTTTCACTAACTGATGTGAAATTATTGCCATACTCACGCATTCTTTCAGTACAGTTTAGCGCCCTATCTAAAACTTAACTATTTCAATAAGCATTGCGAACTAAATCAGCTAAAAACATAAAGTGACAGCAGAAAATTTTCATAAACTTCGGTTTTGTATGTTAGAAGACAGTGAAATATCAATAAATACATGACGTTGATAACATTTAAAAACGGGAGTGCCACTTAAAACAATAGATTTAGAACAGCGACTGTAAAAGAACAAAACAAAACCAACCAGCTCTATGGTCAAGATCAGCGAGTCTTTGGTCTCTTTCTAGCACTCGAGCCACATTGTCTTTCATTATTCCCACCACTTCACTCACTTCAGCTTGTTGTTGCTGAATTCGGTCCTGACCGGAATAAGTGTAGCCTTGTGCACTATTTGTAAAGAATAAATGAAATTTAAATCAAAGGACAGAAGGAACGAATTCCTATAATTATCGGTGTATTAAACAACCATATATATGAAAACACCATCTAGCCTAAAACTAAAGCAAATAAAAAAAATCGAAGCGAGAGGTTCTATGTTGCAACAATAGAATATTAACGCTCACCCACTATCGCCAAACGGTGAATTGTAAGCCCTATATAAAATAATATTAGAGTAAAATATAATTTGTGTTACATTGTTCCAAGGTTTCACTAGTGAAATGCGGCACTGAAATGAAAATTATAATCGGCCTTGACAATTTCCTACGAATCAGTTTATTGTTGAAAGTTTTTCGCATCTTGATAAGTTTTCTAGATTATTTAATAAATTACAATTTTTATGGAAAAATAACTCTAAAATTTAATGAAGACAATTTACTTAATTCAACTTTTTAAACGAAAATTTTGAATTAAAAAATGTTTTGATTTATGCGTTCGTGTTATTAACACGACTTTGCCTGATAGCTCTAAACTTGTCGATTATTGCATATCTCTTATTATCAATCAAATTAATAATATCAAACAAACCTTCAATATGATATGTAATAATGAGCAAATAAGACAATTTGTTCGTAAATGAAAATTACTAAACTTTTATCTAGCAGACCCAAAATAATATGAGACTGTAATAAAATTTTATGGGCTGGGCCACATCAATCGAATAGATAGAATAAGTCAAGCCATTCATGTCGCTAGATTAGTACTGATGTGATCTGAAAGCCATCCAAATTTATCAAATAATAGATTTGCTTTATATACAAACGTTCCTTCATTAGACATCAGTCAGGCTTCGTCATCGGTGTCTCGACTTGATGATCGAAATCTGCTAGATATCCATGTGCAAATTCGAGCACACACAACTGGACCGCATGCGGATACTGTAATCGAGATCTTACTGTCAATCAGATTTTGATTTGACATCTGCTGTCTATAGCAGACTGTGATCGAAAATTTTAATTGAAATTAATAGAAAACTAAGTTGGAAAATATTAAGAAAAATTAATTCAATATTATATACGACCATAGTTAGAGTCTCGTAGATCCTTATGTGTCGAACGGGCAAATAAATTACTAAATTTAAAATAAAATCTAAAGATAAGAGGAATGTCACAGATTTTACCTTAGGTAACTTTCTGTTTGACGCTGCATTTTTAACAAGATTTGAAAAAAACTTTCCTTGCCCTTCAATTAGCCCAAAGTCAATTATAAATATGAAAAATTTTAATTGCGCTAATGCATCAACCTTTAAATAGAGATGCGGCATAAATGTTATAAACTGATTATTTACTTAATGGCACTAGCAAACCAGTCGAAATTCAATACCATCTGAGAAAATCATTCAAATTTCACTAGAACAGTGCATATGAATATATACAGCATAAATATTTTATTTTCCGATCGGGATAATGAAATTCTATAACTACTTACCAAAGAAAAATAAGTCTAACCGTTCTCTTTTGCCAAACTTTTATGCGAAAAGAAAAAACAAACACACGGTAGCATCTCATTATATTCATTATTAAGAGATATTTTTATTACATGAAGGGTAAATTTGTATAGGTACGTGCAACCGAGAATTCAAAAAGACGCGCTAACGATTAATGAATACAAAACGCGGGAATTGCAGGGAAAGATTGCGCTTCTTGAGTTCACCCGCTATGTTGTTTGAGAAGAGCTCTGGATATTTTTATAAGTCTGAAAAACTATAACACAATGTAATATTCAGTTATTTTAATGTAATCAAAATTAGTAAAATGCGAAATAATCTGAACGGTCTTCAGCACAATGGCCACTTGCAAAGACATAAAAATAAGTTCTTCAAATAAGCATGAGGAAGAAGTGCGATACAACTGCTATAGCCGGCATATGTCTATCAACACATGGTGATCAGAAATGATTGACTGGTGATAAGATCTCCATTATAGTGTCCACAGGCGGTCAAACTGATGTCTAACGAAGAAACGTTTTCTATAGAGACCTAATTTACCTATTAATTAATCGAGGTGGCTCACCTACCACCTCCGAACTCATATGGCGACATGAGTGGCTTGACTTATTCCATCTATTCGACCGATGTGACCACGGTCACTTATTACAACAATATCATTTCCTTTTCAAAGGTTAGTGAATTTTGCTGGATGAAGTGGTGGGTTATTTCATTCCAAAAATATCTGGCTAAATATATTACGTACCCGCCCGTCTGTGAGACAAATTAGGTGAAAGTATCATCATTTAAAACCTGCTTCATTTTTTCAAGGGTACATTGGAGGACACATATCTGCGAGCATGCATGTTGGGCTATCTTCCCAAATTACACTCCGGAAAAAAGAGCAAACCATATGGAATCTCAGGACGTACATACTGACAGAAAATTCAGTAGCAAATAGTCAAAATTAATCAGTTCAGTACATGGGAAATTTAAATTACTGCGTCAATAAATTGTGCAGTATAAAGGATCGGAAATTAGCTTAGAAAATCAACTGAAAGAGATTTTTTCAGTAGCACGTTTCACAATAACACAATCTCGATGTATATTTAAACAAATTAGAGGCTGGTTGTCTTCAAAATTATGTAGTCTATTCCATATTTAATCTTTCAAAATTGATTTATCTAAATAGTTCTCTGAGTTACACGTGATGGCGCCTACCTTACACATCTGTGTTTATGAATTTGAGATCTCCTTACTAATTCGAATAATCTCTTTCAAATTGTAGAATCGAAACCTCGGTGTAAGGCTGGATTCGAGTAAGTGTTATAAGTATTTCAGCAGTTTTTCCCAGCTCTAAACAATTAAATATTTTTTTAAACAATTTTATTTTTATTTTAACCCCAATATTCTTAAACATAGGTTCTATTGTCCCAACTCTTGCGCTCAACTCCTACCGGCCAAAATCTTTGACCGGGTTCTCCAACCAAATCTTCAGAAATGTCATTAATTACATTTATTGCATTAATAAGATTTTTCCCTCCCCTAAATTAAGAATACAGAGTAGATTCTAGAAAATCCTCCTTTTGTTCATGTGTTATCTATAAAACTAAATGAAATATACTCCCAAAGCGCAGTCCCTTTCCCTAATAACTCAAAGAGAAGTATTTGTTTACCCTCCAGTAAATTGGGCCTAGCAAGTATGCGGCATAAGACGGTTGGGTGCTTAATCATTCCCGATTTCGTTGTTATTAGCAATGATCGAGTTTCGAAACATTCCTTTCTCCTATTCCTATCTCCGATATCTCCCAACCTATTGCATTAGGGGTCTCCTGTATTATTCTATTCTATTTCGCATAAAATCTTTACCCTTTTGCCTATTACCCTTTAATTTTTGCTCCAGAGAGCATTAAATATTACAATCCACGTCAAGATCAAATCAAACTTAACTTTTACTGACAATAGTGGAATAAATCGAAAACGCTACAGAATTATTAACGCAATAAAATGTAAGATTTTTTCATTAAATGGTACAAACAAACCCAGTAGAGACTGAAATTTCACAATCTAAGAAGAACAAACTCGCAATGATGCGCCGGTAAAAAATGGCATTGGTAAACAAAAAATTAAAGGCTCTATTCCGAATCAACCGGTCCTTCATCGCATTCGTATTGATTTCAATTGGGTATATTGGTAAATAATATGCCCAAAAACCAGTAAACTTCGAAATCCGAAAGTGGCGGAAATATCTGAAGGTATTGGAAACGGTGGCACCGCGCAAAGGAACATATTTTGGTACTTTAGATAAATATGGCAAATATATGGGATGATTTTTCGTATTTTTCATTTCACTACTCACATGGATTTATGACATATGTCATTGATTCCAACAGCCGTATCTGAAAAGTGTATACATATATCACTTAATGGACAAATATGAGCCTGTATCTCAACTAATTTGTATATATTATCATCCAAGAACATTTTGAGAAACACATGTCTGAGCGCATACGGGAGTAACCTTAAGGTTCTAAATTCTCTATTATTTCTTCGCATTTCCCTAACTGAAATGTGAAAATTTCGTAATGGTTTGGAGAATCATAATTGTCTATTTGCATACCGATTTGTCTTTTTAAAGCATCTGGTTCTCTAATCGCATGTGGCGAATAAATGCGGTTTAAATTTTCCCTTGAAAATATCTCGAAGGGTCAACGAAATAAAAACGCGACATTTCAACTCTCTTCAAAAATTAATAGCAGCATTTTGGTAGACACCAACTTGTGCTATATACATAGGATTGCATGATTATTTTGTCTAATAAAGCTTAGATATTTTCATTTACTCAATATATCAGAGACGTATTATAAAGGTGGTCACTGCTCTAGCAAATAGCACACAAGTTGGATCAATCGAAACACCAGTAGAAGTCGCTGCATACACATGTCGAAAGTCAATAAGAAGCCTTGATGAATTCGCTGTGGAAGTGGAATAATTATGATGTTCACTGCTTGTTAGGCTTTGTGAAAGGATCAAAGACTTCCACTTATGAGAACATTAGGAGAAATACTTGAAAGACAGACTTGGACGCAAGAAGAGTGAAGTCTAATCAAACCAACAAGTTAAGCCCTACTCATACCAAATAGTTAAGATTTTATAATGCTATTGGCTATTTCAACTCGGCGTCTTCTTATTAGCTGGAATATTTTGCATTCATGAAGTTTCCCTGCTTTTGATTACGCTGCATTGAGGTCAGTTGTATCGCTCAGCTCCATGGCATGGTTTTAATATACCACGAATAGTTCACTTTATCTTTAACGTAGAAAGGCATGGTGTTTTTATATCCAACAGTATTTCGATTAAAAATGTCTGTAAATCAATCCAAGATGACGAACATCTAGGTGCTTTAAATATGCACGGCGAATGTCCTAGAATTAATGACTTAACAGTATAAATATGAAGCTGCATTGATCAAAATAAATACTTCGACTGGGCGCCTTGACTAAATTTTGATTGCTGAACAGAGAACTTATTCCACTCTACACCGAATATATGAGGACAGATAGACGTAATTTCACAGTATTTATAGAAGCAATATAAAACGAGAGAATAAGCGCTTTTTTCAATATTTTAGTTGTTTGATTACATGCTGTTATGTCATCAAAAGGACAGTGCCTTAGGGTAGTATTTTCACTAGCGCGATCTAGCGCTTATCTCAGAATATCTCGTCACACGTTCATATTTAATAGGACCAACACTTACGGAAAACAGAAGAGATAAATAAATGGATTAAATTAGTTAATATTTATATAAGAACTGAGTAAAATAAAGCTTCAAAAGGACTATGAGTAAATTCGGCAAAATGTATACGTGAAAATTATAATTAAAAGACATTTTTCAGATGTGCATTTTCCTAAATTACTCTTTAATCGCGTTCGCCTCGGCAATACTTCGATTTTTCGTCCACGAAGCCTCGGTGGTACCATTGCGCTCCTACGCCTCAAAACCCCTACCTGTCATGTCTAAAAGCGTTTATCGATTCCCACCTCTCTATAACAGTCCCGTTTAATTAAAAGTACACCTGCACTAATGTCCTCAAGCTCATCCTTGCCCTTATGACCCATAAATTGTCTATGTACTTCCACCCATATATATAAACACAGACACACGCTTCTCATCTGCTCGTACGCTTTCCTCCCATATCTCCTCTCCAATCTTCATCATGGTTTATTTAACACACTCTGACTTACGCAACTTCCTTGTATTCTACTTTTTGGAACTCCTCTTTGGTAACTCCTAACTCGGTGGCCTTGGTTCTTATTACTCCCTCTCCGGCAAATGGATGGAAAAAACACCACTTGGAGTCTTAAACAGGTTGATAGGAACCCAGAGTGTTATAGAATAGGTGATTTCACAAATTTACAAATCTAAAGAATAAGTAACAAAGGTTACCTCTTGAAGATGAAATAGTGAAATGAATGTGAGAGGATAGTTAAATACCACTGATCCCAAGTAAACGAGCTTCGTAACTAAAATGAGATAAGCTGAGCCGAAATGGGGAAGGGGTGTATTGGACGATCACGGTGGATGGACAGAGGAAGGACGGCCGATTTATAGGAAAACAGTACTCAGAAGTATATAGTAGAAGTCATCGAATCAGTAATTTGACAGTTAAAAAAGAGGTGAGCAGTGTTCACCAAAATAACATTTGAGTGGTCATCTGATCTGTAAAATAATCTAAAATGAAACATATTTTGAATTGGTGCTAAAAAGAACTGCAGTCGTTAGAATAATTCCTTTAACATTACAAGGAACAAAACACAATTTTAAGAAAATTTCGTCAATACACTACGATAACTAATTGGACTAGCCAATTCCTGAGCTTTTAATAGTAAGGCCTATAAATTACACCTAGTAACGAGAAGTGTCCGTTATCACAAACTCGTTCTAAAAACATTTTATCTTCCTGTCGACTTGGTTTTACTTAAGTCGATTAATTAGCTTGCACAGAAACCAATACAAAGCAAAAAATTACAATTTTCTTTATGGAAGGGTAAGCTTGTCTAATAAAGAGGTCAGGTGTGAGTTGAGATGGGAAAAAATTGGGCATCATAGAGTTTTACCTTCGGATATACAAATAAGAGTATGTTTTACGACTTCATAAACAGATACTTCGAATTTACAATATCAGGATTAATCTTGCTGTTTCAAACGTAAATTCATGTTCACGACGCTCGTAGCTCATCAAAGGGATCATCCATTTGAATGTAGAAGTTTAGCTTTAAATTAATAGGTACTCATCTAGAAAAACTGTTTCATATGAAAGTGCGGTAAATTCCAGGTTATAATAAGATAAGGTCGCAAAATTTCATTTAAATAAGCGTAACACTCCCACCAATTTGAGGTGGTAAAGTCTATTTGGAATAACCTGGAGATAATATGACGCATAGAAATAAAGAGCGTATGCAGAAATTGATCTATATAATCCGTCCGGCTTCATTAGCCACATTAAAATACATTCCAAATTAATTGGATAGTCCTTTCCTTATGAAGGATTGTATTGTATTGCTGTCGGGTTGTATTTGTAAATAGTACAATGTCTTAGGGAATCCAAGAGTCGCTTACGTTATCCCATAGAAAAAAGTAGACCATTGCAAACAGTCTTCACATGCATTGCTATCCGAACGTCTTGTTCCCGTTTTCTTCTACCAAGACTCTACTAAAGTCAATTTTTTTCTGTAGTAACCGCTGGATTTGCCTATGCGACTTGCAAAGACATGAGTATATGTAGCATTCAGAGCATGTGAATATCTCTCGTTAAAAATCCGTAGAATATCGAGGAGCATTCTCGACTGAAGAACGGCGGTTAAGATATATGGACGAACGTTACGATATTAGTGAATGTCTCATGCGCTGCATCCTTGGATGAATAATTATAGAAAAAATATATTGAAGTCAGAAGAGAAAATGGAGCCAAAGAGAGAGAGCCAGTCGTGAAAAATGAGTAAGCAGAGTAGCGACCCAGTTGTCACTATTCTCGAAACGCAGGTGAATTAGTACTGTACTATGTACGAGTTTAGTAATAATTATGATTGATGATAAACGGTCATCCTAGATTTAAGTGTATTTAGTCTGCTGATCAATAAATGGGAATTAATTATTACTTCACTTTTAAACTATGACAACTGAGTTTCTCTCATCTAAAGGCTGTCAGATAAAATGAAACTTTTATCAACTGTATAAATTAAGTGCTTTTTTCCATGACAAGTCCACTGGTGAAATTCGGTGGTTTTTTATTACTTATCCAGAATAAAGTTCATTAAGGCATTGAAGGTTAAATTGTCAAGTTAACCCCATTTGTACTTTATGTTGAATAATCACCCAGGTAAACTCTAATCCAAATTGTCAAATTCGTTTTGCAAGATAACTAAAAAATATTAATAGTACATTATTCAGATTAGGGTGGCCATCGTAGCAGTAGAGGTGCTATTAATTTGGGAATTATGACATTTTGAATAGGTTAATTTGAATATATGAATCATTAACAGAGTTAAAATTCCTTCAGAGTATAACACAAAGAGCACTATGGATCATAAAAGTAACATTCGAGCTATCATACTGTCTATATATAAATAAATAACTTTATGGTCCTGATTCCACATACTTCTACAATTTTGGAATGGTTTTCTAATATTATATCGAATATGTGATAGATACATTGAACGAATAATAAACGAATATTTCACTTGGCAACTCAGTAAGTTTCAGATATGCTTGTCTTAATTCAGGATAAATTTGGGAATTTTTAAAATAAAAGCACGGATCGTACTGCCAACGTTTATATGGATGTTTGGCGTTAGAGAAATATGATGAACATTTTAAAGGTATTCAGTGCCATTTTATTAAATGTAGATACTTATATAAAATACGTAAACATCGCCGAGGTCACATATTGAAAGTAAAACAAATATGCGTTAATGAGAGAAATGATGTAATTGAAAAATTATTATCTTAAAAATTTATACTTAATTCAGAACACAAATTTAATAAAAGAGAAAGCAATTATTTTGAAATTTTCAAGAAAAGTGAATTGATTAACACATTTATTACGACTGTGTTTGTCTACATCAATAAATATTTAATTGACCTTACTAACGCGTGCATTAACTGTTCATAACGCCGATTTACATCTTGTAAACTGGTTTTATTGCCGACTAGAGGGTTTATTTACCTTAACATTATTATTTGATTTTCTGACCCATAACATTGCTTCAATTTTATTGAACAAATAGCACAATTATCCACATTTTCTTCTTTTAATAAAATGAGTGATCAAAAACGTCATGGAACTCGGTAAGATACTTTTATCAAATATATTTATTTCTTAGGATTTTTAAAAAATCTACTCCAAACGGAAAGGTACGTCTTATTTTTTTATTTCATTTCGGTTATTAGGTAACCGTCTATCTCGGGAAACGTGACTTTATTGATCATTTAACTCACGTTGATCCTATCGGTTGGTTATTTTTCATTTGATATGTTTTCTTTCATGCGTCAAAGTTTTTATTTATTTTTCATTATTTATATAGAGGGTGTCGTATTGGTTGATCCAGAATATGTTAAAGGTCGCAAGGTTTACGTTCACTTGCTCTGTGCTTTCCGACATGGTCGAGATGGGGATGAATTTCATGGAATCAATTGGCATAAGGATTTATTTCTTAATACCAAACAAGTCTACCCTCCAGTGGTTCTTACAGATGACAACTCCCAGCCCAGAATCTCAAGACTCCAGGAAAGACTGGTTCGCAAACTTGGCCCAGACAGTTATCCCTTCACTTTTAAGGTGCGTTGCTTTTATGATTTTCTTTTTCTATCCTAATTTTGATACCTCACAACACTTCACAAAATCATTTAATTGCTTTTTTGGAAGGGATCGTTTTTGAGTTAAGATGTTACCTGCGGTTGGCTGCAAAATCGACTAGCTATTTTTCTAGTATCCATGTATCTATAAAATTACCAAAAGTTTTTTTTTCGTTTTTATGATCGCACACATTTTTTTAAAAATGGACATCATTAAATAATTCCCTTTAATTCAAATTTCTGTGCTCTCTAGTTTTATAAATGCTGTTTTTTTTCTCAGAGAATTTTTATGATGCGTATAAATCTGCAACTATCTATTACCGTACTCAAACCTTCTCTTTTCAGTTTATGCCGGTTGGTGTCAGCTTTTTAAATTACAGGATTGTGTGCAAATATTTTACTCCGTAAGCTTGTTTTTCTATATCCAAAACCTTGGGCTTCTATTGCTCTTAGAAGAGGATGGACAGATGAGGAGAATGGCTGTATAAAGTTTACTACTGTAAATTATTGAAATTTTATTTTTCGAATCGATCCCAGTTCATTCTCAAACGCATTACCGAAGTGTCTGATCAGTATTGTAGTGGATATCTAAGAAAGTGTTCTACAATTATTTACAAGTAAAACCACGGTTTACAAAGTGCTGAGCTGTCTAGTATTTTTTAATGAGTGTATTATTTATTCTACTTCATATATACTGACCGCAAATCATGGTTTAGTTCATCTAACCGTTAATTTCCCGTGAAGATGGGGTAGCCAAGGGCACCACGTTTTATGAACTTATCGAGTTCTAGATGTACGCTTTATACTAGAAATGGTTTATAAAATGTATAAATGCAGGTGAATTCGAATGGTCATTCACAAAACCGAAAATTAGTTTATTTTCCCATCTAAAGCCTTGAAAATTTAACTCTAAACTAACTCCACTCATGACGACCTCATGTACATATAATAAATAAGCACCAATCGCGTTCGAGCTCAAATAAAACGCGTACTTTTCTAAAGTATAGTAATACTGACTGCCATACACATCACAATGCCTGCCTTTAGTTGGATCACCAAGCGATTCTATTTTCGATCAACGGAACTCGATAATAGCTATCAAGAAGTATAATATTATAGGTCAGTTTTATTTAGTTCTCATACTAACGACAGATTACAAATTGAAAATATTCATCCTTTTCCGGTAACTTGTTTTCTCTCGCCTTCCAACATTATTTTCTTGTGATTTGCACTTTTTATCTGGTGCAGACTATCTGAGAACTTTTCTCTTTGCTTACCTTGAAATGCTCAATTTTATCTGATGTGCCCAACATTTCTATTACTTTGCCAGAATTAACCAGATCATCCGCATTAACAAGACAATACAAAAGGGGTTTGAATGTCATTCTATTTTATGGATTACTGGATTTATGAAGTACTAGCGTCCATGCTCATTCGGTAGTTTCCATTTGAATTTTGGCACTGTTATTAGTGGTCTCAAGGTTTGTTTCTAAGTTTGTTTCCATTTAGTGCCTTCCGAGTATTGCGTTTTTTTGAGAGTTGGATCTCTCAATAATCAGAATCAACTGTTGATTAAGGTCTTTCTGTCTGCACGATATCAATAAAGCTTCAAGAGGGAAAAAAGTACTTTCATCCACCTGTTTCGGAATTTGACTCTGTTTGTCATCTTTTTTCGTCACACCTTCTGTCTGCATTTCATGATCAAATATCTGACTTCCAGAGACGGGCCATATGAGACAGAAATCTGTGTTGTTTTTAGCTGGCTGACTGTCTCTCTCCTGGCAAGATGCCTGCGTCCGTGTCCAGACATAAGAGATGACTCATGTCGCCTAGTGGGTTGGGTTGGGGCGGTTTTCGTTTCCCACACATGGCCACACACGACCTTTTCCATAGGAGGGGGTGGAGGGGGAGGAAAGTGGGATTTGGGAGTGGCACATTTAATCCTCGCCTTCACGCTTATGATGATGACGATAGTGATCAGGTTAACTCCCTTGGCCTTAAAATTATTCAGTTGAAAAGGTGAGACGTCACACCGTGCCAACACTGCTGTCAAAACTACCCCTCGATGTTTTCATTTTCCCTGCCTGAGATTGATTGATCTTTTTCGCTAAATAGTACTGTTTTGTGATTCAGATGTTAAAATCGTCTTATTATTACCTTTATTTCCTTTGGATATTTTCCCCAGATTTTGCCTTCATCCAAGTAGATTCCCATTTTGAACAATTAAGTGGTGTTATTGGAATGGAACATAAGAAGAACAAGTACAATATGAGATTTTGAAATTCGATTTGTACATAAACATTCGGCTGCATCCACTCCAGACGATACCATAGAGTTTGTGACATGGAATTTTGTATGGCAGTTCTTGACGTTTTTTGCATCGACCTGAGCATGCACTTCTTTAACGATTCCTCAAAATCTTCATTCGAACAAACTTTGTATTTATACCAATGATTTATCTCACTCTTTAACATTTAAACATCTAAGGTTATTTATATAACGTTACTTTTAAAATACGCAATAAAATTGTTCCATGTTTAAATAGTATTTTCGGTTGTTCAATGTACAGGGTGCGTAAGGCATCTGAGAACACCTTACGCACTTTAAGAAAAACGCAAAATGAAACTGTTAATGATTGAAACCCACAATTTCTTATAACAAAGCAAATAAACATAATATTTATCTAGGTTTTATTCCATGTAACCTCCTTCGGCTTCTATCAGTAACTCAATCCGAAAGCGATTGTAAACTTTGATGAGGCGGTTTTTATTGATGTCCCCCATTGATCGGGCTATTGCTTCTATCAGAGAGGAAGATTTGCTGTTATGAGGATGCTTATTAACTTCCTCTTAAATCATGCCTCTCCTGATCCACACAATAATGTAAAGGATTAAGGTCTGGTGAATTAGGAGGTCATAAGTTTGGTGTGGCATGATAATGAAAATTCTCGGCCATCCAATCGTGGATTTTGAGAACTTTATAACAGGCAGCCAAATCTTGTTTGAAGACATAGGATCTTCCATTGTCTGTCATGAGATCTTCTGTTATAAATAAATGCGTTAATTGTTATCGGGTTAGTTTAAATCACAAAAATATAAATGGCCCCAGATACCTTACGCACTCTGCACTTTTCATGCGTTTTTACCTCTGTTTTCATTTCTTTTGTATTTTGTCCTCTCTGTCTAGAACCGATCCTTTAGTTGAAAGATGACGAAATAATATTATCATTTCTTGCATACATAGTTTTGAAGGTTTTCCTCTAAATGTGTTTATCTCAGTGCTATTTGTTAATGAAAGTTTACGGAATTATTATTTTTTTATCGTAATTTATGTTCACTTTTACCCAAATCTGAATCCTTTTGAATATTCAAGGTCATAAATATTTGAGAAATTCCAATTTTCTGTCCATTTATGACTCCACTGACCAAGTCCAAATTCCCGATAATAAAATCGTTCATTGACATGATAAATCGCAGTTTGAGGTCGAATTGTTTTGTTATAATGTCAAAATGAAGCCATATAATAAAAAATATACATCTTTGTTATCCATTACTGGACATTTTGAATAAAATCTAGGAAGAAAGCAATTACTATTAATTCTTATTTATAATTTCGTTTCGTAAAACGTGATTCATTGTAAGTATTTTGGGGCATTGATGCTTGATAAATGACATTTTCTAACCCTTTTACTACCCCCCACCAATTGGCCGAGTCATAGCAAAATCTTCAGTAGTAAAAAGGTCGCTTTTGGCGTGTCAAATAGTTCCCATTTAAAATGACTAGAAATGTTTTGAGGAAAGGTGACAGAACAATAGGATTTTTCTGTCTTTTTCCGATGGAACTGAAATGCTTTCTTATTATTACATCTTTTTCAGGAATATCACAATTCTGTTACCTAATGCCATCTCCATTGTTAGCATTTGCAATTCAAATTTACCCTATTTGTCCATATTTAGTCCAATTGAAGAAAAGGGTTCCTCGGCACTCGTCATGGTAGAGCTCCCGTCATTCGAAAAGTGTTCTCTCTCTGTCTCCCTCTTGCTGTCCCTCTGTTAACCTCTCTGTACATATCAATGCAGATAATCATT
Source organism: Hymenolepis diminuta (assembly GCA_900708905.1). Classification (NCBI taxonomy): domain Eukaryota; kingdom Metazoa; phylum Platyhelminthes; class Cestoda; order Cyclophyllidea; family Hymenolepididae; genus Hymenolepis; species Hymenolepis diminuta. Next base: position 202,056 of record CAADRB010000064.1, on the reverse strand, counting down.
CCAATCGGTGGATATACACCAGCGGATATCGATCTCGTGACTTCACAGACAATCATGTTAGTGTTACGGCACCGCCAAACAAATGCAAGACTACTCTAAATTAACATGAGTTAAATTATTAGGGAGAGATGTTAATTAAGGTGATCGGTTGATCAAAGCTCATTGAGGACAGTGAGACAATATTGGAAAACTTTCAGTATTCAGATAAATTACAGCACCATTTTTCCCTATTTCTCTTCCTATTTTTCATATATCATCTTGTGTATCATCCCTATTTTGTAGAATACAGAATAGCACTAGTTATAGCGTTCAGGATAGTACTATGGTATTGCTTTATTCTCTTCGTCTGGCAGAATCCTTGATCTGGTTTTTTGTTGCTTTTGGTAAAATAAACGAATAAGTGTCATTCACACTGTCTTAGTAATGAAGTATATTTCTTCTCTCCCCTATTTATTGTGTGGACATATTTTGGACATCTCAACCAGTTTTTGGATATTTTTTTCTCAGTTCGAAAAGATAATAACAGCTATTTTTTTTCTCGATCTGGTGGCATATAAAAAATTCTATTGAAGTCCTCTAAACGTTCTTATCGTAATTCCAAAGCTCATTATGAAGGGTGTTTATATCACTTGAATTGGGCTGAGAGGAAGTGTCAAGGGGAAAACGAAAGTATGCAAATTGTTAAATGTTTTTTTTTTCCTTGATATTAGCGTATTTATTTGTTTGTTTTCTTCCCTCTCGTATTGAAAATTATGTTTAATTATAAAATTGTTTTTCCGAACAAATGAATAAATTTTTATTGTGAACAATTTTTCGGAAGCAATTGAATATCGTTCAATAGAGCTCTAACGTCTTTAAATTTGACTTCTCTTCTCTACTGCTACTCTTGTGGATATTTTGAGATTGTTAGCCAGAATTACATTAGAAAGTATCCAGGACTCGGTCATATGATAAACTTGTATTCCATCCCTCCTTGACCAGAATTATACAGTGTGGTCGGCCATCCACATCACTGGATGTTCGCATATTTGTGTATCAGCCCCGTGACCCTTGAATCTTTAGATGTGCACTTTTAATTCTTATATGTGCGTTGTTTCATTGTTATTCGATGGAGAATCAAAAGTAAACACCACAAATATAGACGTCGAACTCTAAGGTAGACGTTACGAGTGAATTGTTATAAGTAAATGATCGGATTTGAGTAAATAAAAGAAGGTAAAAGTTTTTTGATGTGAGTTATTAATGGAGAATAAATAAACAAGATATTATAGAATACTCGATAAACAGAAATACAAAGTTCAGATCGTTGTCATTACTATATTTCAAAATAGACAAATAATTATTGTACACATCAACTGAAATCTTCAGTGATCGCCTTAGTTAGCAGACGATTATTTCATCCTAAACGAAAAAACTACAGATCCCAGAGAGGAAGGAGTGAAGCAAATTTTGCAATGCAGCGATGGTGAACTCGTTCCAAGATAGATACGCACACATCGCGAAAACCACGAAAGTAGTGAACACACACGTAAATTCCAGCCCGGTCAAATAACAACCACTGAGAATTGCCTATATCCCTCTCCCCNNTTTCTCTCACTATCCCTCCCGAAACCATGGAAAATATACTCTCATTTTGTGTGGTTTATTCATCTTTCTTCGCATAACACAATCTAATAATGGACCTTGGGTACAGGAATTGTTTTGCTATTTCATCTAGTGAGGACTGAGGAGAAACAGTCACATTTCTTTGGTGTTGATTGACTAATAAAGTCAACTGAGATAAGAGCTAGAAGGAAAATTAGTAACGGCATCCGATTATCGTGTCTTACTGTTATTTTTAATATCTACAATATAAAACTATATAATCCGTATATTAATTATAGTAAGTCCATTTATTTAAAGTTCGTATATAGTATCCGATTTGAAAATAGGATGTATAGCTCTTAACTTCTAGTACATTGAAGATGATTTTCCAGCCTTGATTTAGTTTTGAAGGTTACATTCATAGAAACACTGCTCATTTCATTGAGCAGCCTTGAATTTGGATTATTTATCATTAAAGTGCACATCCGACAGCGCAGAAAAATAAGAGTGGCTGTTGCATTCTATATGAATGTTTTTTTTAACAAGGTTGTTATAAATTGTTACTATTCTGTCAAGAGGATGCATAGCTATAGTGGAACATTTCAACACGACTGACACCTTTACACTTTATCGTCTTCTTTTTTATTCTCTTTAGGCTACTAACCCAAAACCTGCGTTTGAAAGACAGTATTCGAATCCTGCTTTTACCTTGTTGCTTATTACCTGAAATTACTATACTAAATGATTAGTCAAAAATGATTGTACCCCATGACATTTAAAGGAGGAGGGGAAGAGCCGGGGCGAAACGGGATCTTCCATTTCGTTGTCTAGACAATTACAATTGCGTGCATCAGTGATTTAAGAGCTCGTATGAAGTGAACTTTTAGCTGTCATGAGATTGACTTCACCTATTTCCTCCCTCTCTTCCCTCATTTCCTTTAAAAGGTCATTGTAAATGTTCCACTTAGTGAATAATTTTACAATTACCTTGTCAAATGTCACCGAAGTACGGAGACTGATAATATCCCTTTGCTAGTGAACAGATAATTTTGGCAAAATGTTTGTGGGTGACCAGAAAGGTGCATAGCATTGAGGAACGTGAAATATCAGCTACTGGTCTTTACAAAAAGGATTTAATTTAACCTGAAATCAGGAAGATGTTAAAAAGCAGGCCTATATTTAGTAATTGCTAGTACAGATGGGTTGAGTCTCATCAGCTAAGCTCTTTAACATCAAAAAAACTTACCAAATAACAGGATAGTAAAAAAAAAATTAGGAGGCAAAAAGTGTATTATGGAGAGGTGGATTCCACTCTGGGAAATCTCATGATCTAATTTCAACTAAGAAGGCTTCGCATTTCGGTTACTGTGAAAAGTCGGCCCAGTCCTTTTATTCTGAAGCTTCTTTAGAGTTTTCATATATTAAGGAGAATTAGAAAGAAAACTAAGTCTTGCCTAAGGCAAATCGATCAAGATGCCGAGAATTTTTTTGGTTTGATTGGGCTGTCATGGTTAAAGCAGCCAACAAATTCAGTTTCCGTCTCTAGAAGTGCGGATCCCACCTCAAGGGAATTCGAGAAAAAATAGTGAAGTGTTAAGCTTCTAACTGTATGTGAATGGTTGCGGAAAAGAAGACATATTACTGATTCTCAGTCCCAATGATCAATATCAGAGGTAGAGTTAAGTCTTATGAAAGAAAAAGGTAATTAAAACACCACAAATCAGAATTTTAGCCTCAACATTGACATCATATTCATTGTGAGTCTCCAAAAGATCATTTGCATCAGCATATATTCTTGACAGCTGAGAAGAGACGTCAAAATCCAGAATATCATGAACCAAAGCCTTCTGCTATTTTCCTAAAATGGTTCTTCTTAGCTGTAGCTATGGATCTACTCCCCCGAGTGTTTCAAGATATATTATCTTCATTGATAAATGGAGATGTATGGAAAGCTGAACCATTGGGTCCGAAGGGAAGATCTAATAATTAATTTGCTATAAATGCAATTCAAATCCAGAGATAGCATTTAAAAACATGAGCTTGAATAAGCGCTGATATAACATGTGGGCCATGTCAGGTTAAAGGGTAAGTATTTTAGAGTAAAAACACTAAGAGTGGGTTACATAAATGGGATTTTAAACATTGTGTTAGCGGGAATGGCCAGGGGGACAAATTTACGCCATTTTAAGGTGTCGATACGGTGTCCTTTTGTTTTTTCCCTCGATTCCAACGTGTATTCTTACCTCCAAAGACAGTATATCCCTCTAAAACTTCTTTGGAAATCTGTATCAGACGTTACAGTGATACACGTCCGACGTATTTTTAAATATACCCTTGAGTCAATCAATAATAGTTGTAAAGCGAGCATTTTTTATATCTTTGTTTTGTTGTTGTTTCACCTTAGTCAAAATAGACACTTGCAGTTGTCAAAGACGTACATAATTAATGTCTCCCTCTGGGTGTTTGCGTTATGTTATGTTTCTCTTGTTTACCTTAGTCATCTGATCGGTTGGCAGTCTGTCTCTACTTCAGAATGTCCGAAAATTCGTCATTCTGTTAAACGAGGGGTCAAGCAATAATTTTTTGCTAGTAATACCTTTCATTTCTGTCCACAAGCAATATAAAAAGTGATTTAATTTCTATGATATTGTGTCCACTATTCCTTAATTCCCTTTTTAAGCGTGCTTCCTATTTCAAAAATAGTAATTCATATGGTACTGTTGTTCTTTTATCATCTCACCTTTTTTTCTTCCCAATCAACTAAGAATTAGAAGAACCTCTTCATTTATATAACTAATGCAACAACGTGTAGTCCATTATATAATCTGGGCTGCACCTTATGGTTACGGTGGCTTGAGCCCACTATGAAGTATAGAGAAGACTTGTTGGAGAATCGAGGATTTCCAGGAACGAGCGTGGAGGAATAGTAATCGGGATATCTAGCACTCGATTGAAGAACTCATATTTTCTACGAATTCCGCTCAGGACTTTGAAAACACCTACTTTTTAGCGGTTTCCTTTTTGACTGGACTAACGCCAAATTTGCTTGAATATTTGGTCTTCATAAATATCCAATGATTAAAATTTTATTGCTCTAGTTAGGTAATTCACTTTACTTGATTCAGGTGATAATGAAACCACAATAGAGCAGTTAAAAAACGGCGATGATTTTCAAATTTTATCCCTTTTAACAATAAAGGTTAGTGCCTGCTTAAATAATATTATGTGAATTATCGCAAGAATTGATGCATTTCCTTCTATTTCGTGATAAACATAAATCTTTATAACGACTGCGCCTGAGATTGATATCAGAAATTAGTTCCTGAGTTTTCTATCTGGTCATTTTTGAATCACTATTTTTTAACTATTTGAAAGAGGATTTTAAAAATTTCCCTGATCCCGTTTAGTAAAGTATTAGCTATTTTTGATTTGGATAGAAGGTTTCTTGAAATCGCTCTTATTAAAAACTTGCATTCTGGCACCTCTTTTGTTGACCAGATTAAAATTTGTGCGGTTGGCCATCCGCATTGCCTGAATGTGCACCGCTGAGCATTGATTTTCGAGCGTTGGCATCTGAGACGCTCGAAAAGAGAGTATATTACTTCCGTGAAGGGAAAAACTTTATTTAAATTTACTTAACGTAGCTGATCTATTTGATGTATTTGAGTTTGGTAGTAGGCAAACTAATGCAATGTCTAAGAGAAACTACATGAAACACCTCATATTTTCGGAACTAAATACAAATTGTGTTGATTACTGGTGATCAACATCTTAATATGTGTTAATAGTGTTAAAGTTACCTCGAAGTTGATTTGAGGTGTTCTTAGTTCATATAATTATTCACATCCACGACCTTCACGACCTGCGGACTGCTTTTGAACACATATTGCCGAATCGTATGTTATTTCACTGTTGCTTCGTCCCCTTGTTTGCTTTATGAGTTGTTCTTATCTCGCATCTTCAAGTTTCAGAGGATTTTTCTGCCAGCTTTACCGAATTTATTCACACAAACACGGTTTAAAGTGTTTAATTAATTTTAATTCCCTCAATATTTAGTTTGGATTCCGCAATGTCCTAGATGCAAATGTAGCGCTGCCTTGTCCTTATCTCTCACGAATCTTTACTGGCAATAGTGCATTTCCCGGATGTGCTTGAAACTTGGATTTTATTTTCGCCATTAATGTTTTAAAATAGGTAAGCCGCGTTTGTGTCAATCCCCTTCCAGTCTCTGCTAATGAATCAGCGATTATGGATGATATTTAAAATTTTTTGTTCAGAAAGAGTGGCTGCTATCTTGTTTCTAACTGCTCCTCCTTCTCTGTTGATCTTTCACCCTCCCAAAAGTTTACACTAGTGTATATTTTTATGGGATGGATTCTTCTTATCTATGTCTATATTTTTAAAATGCATTTATGCTTTCCCTAGTCAATTCGCAATCGTTCAGACTTCCCTACCGTAGAAATACATTTCGCAAATATTGATTTTTCATCTTCATATACTTTTGGAGAAATTTTAAGTATAAAGTACTACTTACATATGCGTCCTAGTTTTTGTAATTCTTTTCTCTCTAAATATGCCAAAAGATGATGTTGATGCACTCACTTTGGGATCGTACAATTCCCCTTGTTTTTCCTTCTGACAATTATGACAAGTATGAAAATCACTTCGTTCTATTTGTCTCTTTGCTATACTCTATTACTGCCTTTCATTCCTTTACGAATTTTTAATTATTTAACATTAGAGGAGGACATAAATAGATATCCTTTTATATAATGTTCAGTGTTCAGGAATCAAGTGTCCAATCCTCCGAGGGGAAAATAGAACGCGAATTGCCGCTAATGTTATTATCTTACAAGGTCGTTCGGGAAGGTTGGCAAAAGAAATTCTTTTTAAATGATGCGGTGCAATGTGTTTGAATGAACAGATGATGGATGAAAGGGAAAATTTATCTCTAACACAGAGATACACCGCTCGGTAATTGACTTAATAATGTTGTAGTGCATCAGGATTATGGTAAATGGTTTTCCTAGTGGTAAAGTGGGTTTAGTTATTAATCTCAGAGAATTTGTTACGCCATTTATTATATTTGATATACAGACGATACCATTTTCTTTTCTTTAGTCATGCTCGAATTTTGAAGTAATTTTATAGTCACTTTTAGAATTTTCTTGTGAAATTTCTAACAATAGAGATCTAGCTTAAAGAAGAATTGAATCGAGTTGAAGTCAATTCATTGCACTGAATACAAATTGGACCTAGAAGTCGATTAGATGGACGGGTGTTCCTATGCATTAAAAGATGGAAATTTTCTAGGATACGGTATTCAATGAAATAGACATCGATACTCCCACCCGAACAGGCCAAACATAACTCGGCGTTCAGTTACAAATTTACATAAACAAACTCCTATCCCCTGATTGAAAGAAAAATTTCTATTGTGTAGCATCACATTTCATATAATATTTGTGGCGTTAACTATGAGTTGTGAAATTTTTAAAACTTTGTCTATCATCTAACTTAATGTTTCGTTTCCTGAGCAGATTGGAACTAAACTCAGAAAATACATTGAATCTGCCCTCTCTTCTTTACTTGAAGTTTATTAATCTTCTAATCTCTATCTGTTGGCAGCGTCATTAAATTTTGTTATTTAATTTCGCAGTTGATAAATACAATTTCTGTCTATACGTCATCGTCGAGGTCTAGCGTAACCCTCTATTTTTCTCGTTTTAAATGGCTCGGTTTTTCATGGGCTTTTAATGCATCTCAGGATATCATGGTTTAATGTGCCATTTATTTATTTTCCCAGATCTTTCACAATCACATCCTCCCATCCTCTCTTTTAACCTTTCAAGAAGTTGGAATGCGTATGATTCACAGCTCCATTAAGGGATACTGATTAATTTTGTAGTCCCTTAGTTTAGGATGCCTTCTTTATTCTCGAAATACAATAGAGTTAAAACTGTGCTAATCTCTCTACCAACCTTCTCTTTTTTCTTTTTTTTTTTCAATTTGCGTGTTTTTTACACACATTTAACCTATAGGGAGAGATAGAAGTTCATGGTGATTGTTTAATATCTCATCTCAGTAGTTTGGTACTAGGGCCTTAACTACGCAGTTCAATATGTACTCTCTGACTAGGCATCCCTTTTTATCAATATTTGCAGTTTCCTCCCTCCCTCATTCCTTGCATTCAGACAAGATTGATGAAGCATTACTTCCGTTTGGATGATTTTACAAAAATATCAGGGGGTGATGGGATGACAGTGATTTTGTTAATCAGGGTACTAGGGTGGGATTGTGCTGAGGGTTATTCTTCCAAATAAAGTCAGGTTAGTAAATTGAACGGGTCATAATTATTACGCACTCACGCATTTGTTCATACGCACACTATCTGTTTGAAAGGTGCGAAAATGTTTGTTTTAATGTATGCTAAAGGAAGAGTAAACTGGCACTTGGTTTATAATGTATTTTATATATGATTTGGGAAAGTGCATGTATAAATTATCATTTTCTGACATTTTAATAACTATTATAAACTTATTAACCTCCCAAATAGCCACAATCCCTCCAACCCAATTATAACATGGGATTAGCGTAATGTTAGGCTTTTCTCATAATTATTCCAGGCAACGACCCTGCAATTTAACACACTTTAAGAAATATGCTAATTTTGCCAATAATTAACATTTAGTTTTTCTTTCATAAAAATTATTTATTTTTATCGAACAATAATTGGAAGCATTGTTGAAATTGAAAACGCTCCCTTCATGAGAAGGATAGTTTGAGCACTATAGTTTTGATTTGTTTTCATTTATCGTTCTTTTAATGACTAATTCCCAAACACTCCATCTTTCGTTGCATTGAACTTTGTGGTTTTATTGAGCATTAACTATCTTTTCTTAAAATTCTAGTTTTTTTTAATTTAAATTTTGAAGAGGATATTCTTACCTTTGATTTTTTCTTCATAAAATCTATTAAGTAAAATGATAATGCTCAAAGCGATTTATTTCCAATCTGTCGACTCCTGTTATAAATTTTGTTGAGCTTTCCACTTGTTCTTTGCAGTTACCTTACTTTCGATTGTTTAATTGTCCTGGGTATTAAGTTCATCCATGTAGAACTTCCCGGTATTCACGTTTTCTCATCAGATTTTCCACGACTTTACTCTAATGATTCTCATCCATTTATCGAAATACAAATAGTGCTTTTTAATACTGATACTCTGAGTTAACACTTCAGAAGGCATGTATCCGTAAAGATAGGACAGTATTCTATGACCAGAGTTCGGAATCTGTGGCAGAGTATCAAGTTGGATATTATAAGTGTGGTCGGTGCACATTTATTGAACAGTATGGCTAATAGTACTAACTTTGTTTGACACTATGTGAATTCTTCGTTAGAGTGGCTCCAGCACACTACACTTCTGTCTAAAATAAATCCTGGAATGAGTTTGGGCCTTATCATGTACTAAGGATTCAAAACATATAGCAATTCGAATCATCACACGTGAAGAAATGATTGGGGGTCACAAGAAAGTTACAAATCTGGTAAAACGTCCTCTAAATTTATGCCTCAAACTTTGTTTAACTCCGAATTTTTCAGGTCCACCTAAATAACTCTTGTTTGTTGTGTATAGTGCTCTCTTCCGAAAGCTTTTGTATTTGACAATTTTGGTTATGGAGTAGCGTTTTGATTGCGAATTCAATTTGCGCGTTTTCCGAAACCGACCAGTGTGTGTGCATGTGTGTGCGTGTTTACCTGGTATAGAGCTATGCCAAAGCCACGTTTTCCAAATTCACATTTAAATTCATGTGTTAAGTTGATACTGCAACAATTTGATTTTCGTGTTGGAAGCTGTAACGCATTAATGTATCTGGAATTCACGTTATGGTGACTTTAATATACGTGTTTCCTGGGCATGTATTTTTATGAAGCGCATGATTCATTGGGCTCTGGAGTTGTTAATTCATCGAATGATTTGTGTGTTCGCATCCTACTATTATATACTCTGTAAGAAGATTAATTGCCAACTCAGACGATGAGTCCCAAAACTGGTGAATGAGGCTTTTTCTAGTAGATTAGTAATGTCTTAGAACCCCATTAATAATAAATTCGTATTCCACCATTCCGTTCATTGCATATACCTTTTAAGAGGTTGGTCATGCGGTTTGAAAGAATGTGTGTATCGAGCTCGTGGCCTCAGACTTTTCAGATGTGCACGAAGACAGCTTCGCCGTTTCCTCTACGGTACTGTAATTTATACTCTTTCCCAGCCCTTTTTTACTTGAATGCTTAGCTAAAATCAAAGTAGTATGACTGTCATAAGATATATAGTAGTTTATTTCTTATAGAAGTAATGTCTTAACATCCGCTTTTTTTCTTAATTCGCTTTGTTCAGGATAGCATCTATTTAGATGGAATATCCAGATTTTCGGCTATGAAGTGGAAGTGGGAGAGAAGAGGAAAGGCGTCAGTACTGAGCCAGGACAAACTGGGTTATGAAAAACAGGCGAATTGAGGAGCGATAAGTCGGCTGATCGATTTAGCGTCTTTCGTTGGGATAAAGGTATAGGTCAGTATGTGCATAATAAATAGAGACTGAGCAGGCCTATTAGTGAGAGTGCGTAGGTGCCACAGATCCCTTTGTCTACTCTCAGATTGAGTAAATATGCAATTTGCCTAGATGTTTTTCTACTGATCATTTTCGGTAATGTAATTTGTCAAGGGGTTACACTGATAGCTGAGAAATGACTAAGCCTATGATCAATTTTGATCTATATTATTGGTCCTTCTTATTCGCTTTTAGTAATTTAGCCGTAAATGAATTTCCTAACATTCTTTGAGGCTCTTAATCACTTAAGTTAACGTGTGTATTATTCGGTCATGGCAAGTTGATTCAAATTCCACAGCATTGCTTGCCAGGAGAGCTGAAATCTCTGTGCGAATTGCAAGCGGGGGCGTATTTTTGTGTTTGTGCAAGGTCTTGGCCGAAAAGTCGTTCACTTCAGCCGACAACATATGTACATTAGCATACACACACATGCACACACCTTCTTGGAAGGCTACTCTGTGAAGTCTTAACTATGTGTCTCACCCCCTAGTTGTCTAATCACTGACACAGCTGTTTGGCTCTATTTGTAGCACTACTGCTACTGCTGCACATATCTTTGCTGTTGGGAAATCTTGTTGATGTTAGATTGGTGATGATGACTTTTTTGTTATTATGTGCCAATTCGTAATTTTGAGAGTTGGTAATTATACATTTTATTCTAAGATGTTTAGATCAGAGAGTTTATCTTGTCTCATCTATCGGCTATTCTGGCACTTGGGTATGTGCTACTGTAGATCGTTGGTACATCGTTTCTTGTTGATGCTAAATGACGATGATGATTTTCTTATTATTGAACGCGGATTTGTGATCGGAAAGTCGGGAATAAGGCATTGTAAAGATATTTGAATAGGAGGGAGCCCAAAAATATCCTCAGCCAGATGATTCGTCGATAATATTAACTCCCTCAGATTTATCTGAAATTTTCGCCTCTAGTTTTCCGCTTTATTCGATCTCTTCCAATTTCTTGGTAAACTTTTTAGAACGGTACTTATTTACTATTTTACTTCTTCTGAGCTGATAGGCAGATATGTTTACCCATCTAAGTTCTTCTATACGGTGAGTGCTTGTGTCTCAAAGTTAACTTTCTCACTCACCCAGCAGACAGTTGTTTGAACGTCTTAACAGATTGTGCATATTGTTAGTTTGTTATTTAATTTTCAATTGTTTTGGTCCAATAATTTAGACTGACTAAAAGAGAGCCGCAGATTATGAATTGAAAAATCATGTTCGTATAGTGATGGGAAGAAAAATCCTTCTTTTGGCCACTAAATTTTTCCATTACTGTTCTTCCGTGCTCATATCAGAGAACAAAGTTTCTTAGTTGCTATTATTAAACTAGTCCATACCTTATATCTAAGTTACCCTCTTAAAGTAATGACGAAGTCCAGATCTCATTAAGTCACAATTCTTTCCCCTCCTACCCCTGGATTTGAGCTAGAGATATTCTCATGTTATATAGACTCCCCTTTTTAAAACGCTCATCATTGCCAAGTAATTGATGAGTTTCTTTCTTGGAGATGTACGGCCCTTTGCGTTGGTGCCCTACTTGTTAACTTCGGCATAATTAATGGATCTTTTTTTCTTACTGAACACCTTTGCAGGTACTAATAGCAAGCAATGAAGGCGAGTCTCCATTTCATTGTCACCTTTAGGGACAATTTTTTTCATGAACAGCAATTGGCAATTTAGAGAATTATGGATAAGTTTAAAAACGCACGGATGAATTCAAGTTAGTCGGAAAAATTTCTTCTAATACTTATTTCGAAAATATTTATTGCTGTCAGTGAGGGGAATTGTCACTTGGTCATATATTAAGTAATATTTGAAGACTTTAAGTGATCTTCCCAGTTGCTTGATAGCTACCGGTGGGTTTCGAATCAGGTTATTTGATAAAACGACTAGATATCCGCCTCATTATTCTCTTTAAGGTAGAAGAACTTGGTCATCTATGTGGGTGTTCTTATAGAAACAATAATATTGCAGAGGAAAAAAGTCGGCCAACCGTATGTGTGTGGTCTTGACCTTCTCTCCCTTCTTCTTTTTTTGTATGTGCCACAGATTTTGGACAAAATTTTGACACGCACCGTAAAATTGGCGTAAATTTAATTACCAACACACCGTTTGATTTTTTATCATAAAAACTCAAAGGAATCCATCATTTTTCAAATATCGTTTGTCCAAGTGGCAATTCTTTACTTTAATAAAATAGGTCGTTTGATAAAATCGTTTGCCATTGTCTGATCAATCTAGTTTTGGACTTATTTAATAACGGAATCGCTTTTAACAACTTGTTTTAAAGAATTCCAAATGAACAGTTACCAGTTGTAGAACTTGAGTAAAGGTTCTCAAATTCCCTCATGTCTAAATTTTAAACTCTCCATTCGGCCCTTATTGGCGTATTTGTAGCGTTTAAAGATTTTACATTTGAAATGCTACTTTTTCGCCTTGCTACTGATAACAATTGCATTAAACTTTATTTTAAATTTCGAATTTGCCAAACTTCATGGATTATTTTGACCATTTAAATTCACAGATTTCGTTTGAACATCTCTTTTTGGTGTTTTCCAATAGAACGGCTATTGTGGACAGCAATTGTATAGCGATTACGCTGTCAGTGTTAATCACTAATTAAAACTTGTACTTGGTCTTATCACAGTTAATGGGTAGCCACTCAAATAAATTCATGAATTTTCATCTATTAGAGTCGGTACGCTCTCTAAATGTGATGAGATGACCGATACACTAATTGTAGTTGATGCATAAATAATCTCCAACTGCTGCCCATCCTCGGCCTTGAGTGTAGGAGAGAGATGGAAGAGGTATCTTATTAATTACCAGTTAATGAAAGTGCCTAATCTAATACTCCATCTTTCTTATACCTTGTAAACTTCTTAACTTTCATTTAATTGATAAGAAGGTGTAATTTAGTGATGGAATGAAGGATTAAAAGTGCCTTTCTTTTCAGATGGAATAGAATAAAATCAACTTAGCTTATATCTACTAGCCCCTTATGACTATTAAAAAAATACGTACATCGAGATAGTATGACCAACTATTCAATTTATAATAGATTAGTCAATAAGGTCTATCCGAAGTGGTCTCAAATATTACCTCTTTCATAAACATCATAGTTGATTCCTGAAGGTTTAAGTCTGAGACAATACATAATGGCCTAATTAAATATACTCACTAATTAAACTGACTAAATCCAAGGCTAAATTGAACAAGGCTCTTTTATTGTCATAACTTTATTCTCTGTTTCAACTACCCTTCCCCCTCCTCCCGTCAGACCATTTTACTGTTCTTGTTCAGATGGCTTATCACAAAAAATTTTCCCTTGGTCCCAGCTAATAGCTGTAGCAGAATGATTGTTCAGGGGAAGATTTGTTAAAATTGTCGTCATCTGTTTGTTTCGATCATCAACTCTTAAAAAAGGTTGAAGGTGTAACTGAATGAATAATGTCTTAGAATCCTGAAAGTTCTGTTTTTATTTATCATCTCACAAAACGGTCGTCAATGTTTTTTCATTACTGTAATCATATCAACCACAAGTCAAACTTGTCGGTTCATGAGTGTTCTCGTGTTTGATTAACAGATTTGTAGACTTTTAAAGTCCAACAAATGATAAATGGGGGGGTGGGGGGTGGGAGGTGGGGAAGGCTCAAAAAGATACTGAGAGCAACGTCAAAGTATCAAAGAGTCTTATTTCATTTGATGTTTGCATTCGGGTTGTACAATATTTACTAAGTGGGCAGTTCACATTCCAAAATACAGATTTCACGACTCGTCCCATGGATTGCATCAAGTGCCTGTCTACGATGTTTCGGTGCTTATAGATCGGTATTATTTAATTAAGAAGGGTTGATCTTACTGCCGAAGCTAATTTTTTTCTCCAATGGTTGAGAAGGTAAATGACCTTATATGGTACAACTTTAGCACAGAAAAGATTAGATAGGTAAAAATTTTTCTCCTTGATTTTTATTAAGTGTTTTACTTATTTGATTTTTGCTTTCAAGAAAATTTTGCAGTCCCCGTGGTCATAACATTCATCGAAATATTGTGAAATGATTATATAAACGTTTACTATCAGCTTAAAGATGCTGGCTCAAACTTTCATAACCACTAAAATTGGACAACTTCTATTTTTATATTAACTGTAAAGTAAAATGATTTGATAACCCTCATGATTGTAGCAGAAGTAACAGTTTATTGCCCCCTTATAGTATCATTATGCTTCTTTAAAGAATGACAGAAAGCCCCAATTCTCAACGAGGATTAAAGCCCGTTTAAGGTATGGGAGTTGTTATATGTTCCTGTTTTTGCTAAGTTAGTTTATAAAACAAACTGACAGAATGTGTATAATTTGGTATTTTCTATTAGATGGGTTAAAGGGCTACTTGGGAAATTTTAATGAAATATCTCGGTTGCTTGAGTTTTTTTTCGATTTTGATTGATAAATTCCAACACATTTAATATATCATGAGTTCGATTCCCATCAAGTGATATAAATTACTGTCTGATTAATAGTGGTGTCTCAGAAAAGGGGTTTCTTACCAGAGAGGCTTCAGCATACTACTTTTCCATCTCTGGTGGGTTTTAGGTAACACTCCCCTTTAATATGTTTAAGACTTATTGTTTAATTGCGTTAAGGCTAATTTGGCAGTGACGATATGTATATTTACCTATGATTTTTCTACTTACAGCTCCCAACCTACACCCCCGCGTCAGTGTCCCTACTACTGCACTCTTCAGATGTAGGAAAGGTGAGTCTATAACCTGTCATTTCTGCTGTATGCTTCCAACAAAATACCCTTAACTTTTTTCCGCTCATTATTCTTCCTTCTGTTAATATTTCATTTCCTTAGATGACTCACTCCTGTCTCACTATTCAGAATCGTTATCTTATGGCACAGGATTCCAGTCGGGCGATTTTTGCCGTATAACTGAATTTGTCTTAGATTTTGAGATTTCCCATGAATAATATTTTATTTATTTGGCGAGATCACTCATTGAGAATAATTGAGGATTAGGATTAGGATTTGATATGTGATTTATTTTTCATGAATTTGTCTCGTCCAGTTTGTTCCTTCTAAAGTTCTATTGTATCTAGATTTGAGAATTGTGCCTTTTCCTGTCGTTAATCTACTCTGATGTTGAAAAATTGAGTCAACTACCTATGGCATCTCCCAAAAAATGTCAGCTTTTTTCTGCTCATTCATTTTCTTTCCTGTTTCGAACTGTTGTTAAATCTAGTGTTTTCTACTGCTCTTCTTCTCGTTATGTGACTCACTCATTTCTTGGTATTCAGAGTCGTTATCTTTTGGCACGAGTAGTAGTTTTGCTTTTAATGCGGTAGACATAGTTATTCAAGAATTTCGAAGCCTCCTTTGAATTAAATTTGGTTCAATCGGTTCGTTTCTTTCAATGCTGAAATCTTGATCTTAATTGAGTCCCCCCATCATCATCCCTACTGCTATGCTACTCAAATAAGTCTTCCTGTATTTTATGCCCATTTTGCTATTTAGTAATGATGGTAGTTCTTATGAATTTTGTCTTCTGCTCATGTTCTTGTACTTATTTCTCCACTGGCAAACTCGGACATATGTTTAATGCTGTTCTTTGGTCAAATTGCTTTGGAAGTTCTGCTCTTAAGTCAAATGATAATTCTGCATTCGAATTATACTTAAAATGGAAACGGAAATCTACTTAAGTTAAGAGCAAATAATAAAAGATGAATAATAGTGTTTTGACTCTTGGCGGCTATTTTTGGACCAACAGCTTTCTTATTGGTGGAAGGAAAATAAAAGTTTTGGATTAATTTTTGGGTAGTTCGTTGAAAAATTTGACATTTCTTATAGCATCATTTTTTCATGGAGTTGATCATTCCCCTATCATGGATTTTGATTAACTGCCAAGCTCATTTAGGAAATATTTTACACCATTCATCTCATATTATCTTTTGTAAACACCCTAGTTTTGCAACTCCTCTCTATTAGCCAACCTAAACCTTTGGCCTTTCTCAGACCATCACGTTAACCATTGCGCTAGAGGCGCACATGTTACAGTGTATATTAAATTTGTTTTAAAATAACAATCACCTTAAAGATGTTCTCGGCCATTGTCGAGGGAAATAATTAATCCCATAAAATCAATTTTGACAATGGATAGGTGCATAAAATAAGGATCATAGCGTGTATTCAAATATCTTCTGGCCTTCTTGCTAAATTTATTCATCTAGAAAACTCTAAATTATTGAAATTTTTGTTATAAACTAGTAAAATGTACTTATTCAGAATTTTACTGATTTTTTCATTGGAAGCTAAATATGTCACTGAACGCTCAATGGCAGGCATTTGACTATCTGGGTTACTAGATTCGTGTCCTGAATGTTGAGAAAATTGGTTAGTTTTGAGAGATAAAATGAAGACGAAAACGGTAGATGTTAGCGAGTTTGATTTTCGGTTGGACCACATGACACGCACTCTTCTGAATCTGCATCTGCACGGGTTTTAATGTGTGCATTTATTCTTCACGTAATGTTGAACACTTCCACTATGCGAATTTCCTACTTTTTTCGCACTAAATGTCTTAGAGGTAAAATATAAGAAAATAAAATCAGAGAAATTTTAGCGAGTTCGTTTTTTAAGTCAGAACGCATGATTCTCCTTTCTTGATTTCTTGTATTTACCTACGTTTTAATGGACTAAATGTTAATGACTTCGATTTATTTTCGCATTTTCGGAAGTATTTCTGTCATCATACATCTTGACTGATTCAATTCCAGTCAGAGAGTGCCACTCGTAAAACCTTGATTACTCATAGGCATATATCCAGTGATCGGCATAACCGATCACAGCGAATTTTACTGGTTATCGGAAATGGCGATGAAAGTCTGACGATCATTGGAACCACTAGGATTAATCACCTTCAGTCCAATTAGTGATGATAGCTCAAACTTTAAGTATTAGTCTTGAATAATATCTTCAACCGTTATGGATCAGATTAGGTGAACATCGTATCCACGGCTTAACCGCATTGTGCTTCGTTTCGCCCTATCATTTATCCCAACCACTATCGTTAATAAAACATCTCAAGGTCCCAAGTAAGAAAGAAATGAAGAAGAAAACATTCTAGTTTGCCAATGAATGGTATAAGTGATGATATGTGAAATGTCTTCCGATTTTGCACAACTTGTGTTGTGAGTGGAAAATCAATAATTTTTTATCCAGTGTACGAGGAATGAAGCCTGTAAATCTCATTTAAGTGCACCTATCAGACGTAAGTAAAGAAGAGACGAAGATGGCATCCTATTTTGGCAAGAGATGAAAATATAAGTGGTAGCACGTGAATTCCTTTCGGTATTTTGTACAGATTGGATGCACACGTGCATCTTTTGGTGCTGGTCGAATCACGTGTCTTGTTTTCTTGGGAAGAGCGAAGGAATGCACACGTATTTATTAAACTAGTTTATCTGTCATGCAATTACTTGGCATCTGCTTCAAGTTTCTTTTGCCAAAAGTCGTTGGCTTTCTACTCGTTTAGTAGATCCTTGTCCTTTTTTAGTCAAAGAAATCTCTTCGGTCATTTACTTTAATGATCATCAGTGCGTAGGAATTGACAAGGTTTTTCCTATGGGTTTCTGATGCTACATTCAAAATCTAAGCTGAATTTATTTGGTGTGTTATGCAGGATCGTCTTGATGATATTACAGTTGTCATCTGCTTTATTTTCATTGTTCTGAAGGGCCTACGATCTCGTTTTGAACTGCCTTATTAACAATGAAAAATTAGAGAATGTACTTCTTTAATCATTTCTAATATCTAAGTGCGTGCTATTAAGGGAGAAATGGGGTGGAAATTTAGGAAATTAAGAAATATATACATAATTATCCAACTGCTTGCTTTCTTCATTTTAGTTTATGTCGCTCTCATCGCTTCAATTTTTGAAATTTTCATCATATAAGCAAGCTGAAAAGCGTGTTTTCATGAGATTTCTCAGCCATCCCCTTTTCAATTGATTCTTGTAATAGGATTTGCGTTACTTTCGAGTATGAGCTCCAGGAGTTCTTGTTTGTAAGGAGAATAGGTAGAAGTTTAAGGGCCCTATTTCTAGAACCAGTACAATAGATTTTATGATTTAGACAGGTTACTTAGAGACTTTATAGTGTTGTGGCTATATATACTGATATATGGTTAATTTATCTCGATATAACATGTACTTTTAGTCTATTGAAACGATAAAGATATTAATAGACAAACACATTACTTTTTAGTTTGTTCTTCTCCGGCCCCTTCCCTGCACTTTTATTTTCAAAACTGGAAAGTCGTTCAGTTGTAGAGCAGACGATAAATAGTTCATGGGGATTGTAAGATAGTGTATCGAATGATCGCTTTACGTGCTATAGTTCAGAATTTAGAGCTTTGTTCGTCGAAAATAGAAGTGAGTGGTTTAAGTTACCTGAGACGTCGTTCTTGAATAAGTTATCGAGTCTCACTTCTCGTTGCACATTTCACTTAAATTTACTAATCGTAGTCGTTAGAATTATTCGTAAAGTTTGATTCCGTTTCATACTGGCGCGGCGTAAAATTCGTATTTAGTAATTTATTACAGACAAAATTAAATTTATCCCGGGCTTTTCTATTATTGATTTCATCCTATGCCCCATAAGGCCAATGTGATGACTCGTATACTCTATTGCCACATATTCGTATTATGTGTGATGTATTCTTTCCGTACTCTTACTATATCGGTATAGTTATACTTGTACATCATATATGTAATCCTACCATACCGCTACACATATTCTTTCCGATTTCCTATTTGTTAATAGTCTATTCATTCAATCATGTATAATTTCCTTTCTAATTCCCCATCGGCTATTATTCCATTCATCCATTCAAATGTGTAGTTTCCTTCCCTATTCACTCTTGGTTTAGAGTCCATTCATCAAATCACGTGTGTAGCTTCTAGCTTTCTTTCATCATTGGTCAAAACATCAAAATATCTGCTAAAATTCCTGTCAAAACACATGCACAACTGCTTACCTCACTCATTCCTACAGTATCATTGAGTAAATCTCCTATGTAATTCAATTCTTCGGACTTTGGTTTCATTGGTTTGGTACCTTGTTTATTCGGATACTACTAAGTAAGCTTAAGCGGGTATAATTTCGAAGTAACGTACTTCTCTAAAAGTCACCCGCATGAAGTAAAAATAATCAAATTCTTGTTTCTGAAGCATTAGCGTATTATCCGAATAGGCGGACGCATAGCTCCACGGGGTAAAGAGTTGTGTGGGAGAGAAGAGGAATTGGGTCTATGGGGTTTGGAATTTTAATCTTATTCAGCTCAGATTGAAGGATAAGTGTTGATATTTTTCTCTTTTTCCGTGTATTCATTGAGATTTTCGTTAAAATTGACTATCCATCTCCTCAAAAACTCAAAGTAGACATACTGGATTCGCCTCTAGCGTCGAGATTCAGGACGTTGAGGATGGTGTTTTGATGGGTGACAGTTTATTATTATCATTGTTACCCACTGTAGTACAAAAAATTACATTTTTTACTGTGGGAAGCGATAAAAATAGGTGAACAGAAGGTCCCACAAATGAGAGCTGAGAGCGACGTCAAGGTATCAGAGTCTTACTTCATTTGATGTTTGAATTCAAGTTGTGCAATGCTTACTAGATGAGTAGTTCACTTTCCAAAATTTGAATTTCATGATTTGTTCTCTGGATTTCAGCAAATGCTTGTTTACGATGTCCCGTAACTATTGACCAGTTTTTAACCATGGTGGTCGGTCTTGAAACTTCGGTTCATTTTTTCTTCCAATGAATGAGAAGGTAAAATGATTTCACGTGATATTCAACAGTTTACAGCCTTACTATAACAAAGATGAGATGGTTAAAGTTTTAAGTCTAACTGTTTAACCAACCTTCTCTTTTGTAAGACCAATAGTGCCCAACAGTTTGGCATATGAAGTCATTCGTGTTAAATATATCTGTTTATTTAGGAGCATTGCTTTCCTTTCTACTAACTCGTTAATCCCTACATCCAGAGTTGGTAGAACAAATTCATATAAATAATGACTTTTGTATGCTATCATAACTTACAAGAATTTTAGTCTTAAATTCTTAACTGCATTTTGGGGGAATGTTATTTTCAGTGCGTCCTATGATGAATGACACAAAATCAGTCTTCTTCACGTCCAGCTTAATACGGCTGACGTGAGTCACTGAATTCATTATAAGTCAATTATTCATTAGACACCAGTTCTGAAATTCAGGTTACATACGTTGAATCGCATCATTAACATCTCGAAAGTTAGCAAATGACAAACCAGAAATTATTCTTTCATGGAATAAAGCATGATCTTCAGAAAGCTATTGTAAGCCACCTAGCATGTTACTTCCATGAAATTGGAAATAGACTAAGCTTGCAACCTAACTTTGCAGATTAATATGAGCACGAAGTGCGGATCAACGTGGATGGGCAGTGGCCATTGGCTAAAACATGAGATATGCTCAACCAAAGTTCCCTGGTATTTTAGAGGTTAGTGGCCATTAGGGTAAGATGGTCGCTTCCTTTCACCTATGTACCCTCTAATGCTCTCTCGTTCTTCTTTCTGCTTCTCATGCTCTTGTTGATCTTTGTGTCCTTTCACACCATGTTGCCTCATCTTTAAGCTGCCAATTTAGACCATGATTCCTATAGCCGCAAATGTTAGAGGAATGCAAAAACTCTTTAACCTAGGTAATCCATTAACCGTTATCCCTCTTGGCTCATCTCCACTTGAAGACTGACTACTGGAGCTACTGGGGAGTAGCTTTGAGAGAATCTTTATAATATTGATTAAATTTTCATGTATTCAATATTTCGGTTCCTCCGATTCATTAATGACTGTTCCAGAGGAACATTATTCTTATTTCAAACTATTATAAAGTGTGAGACAATATTGTGACATTCAAATCTGTTTTGGCCATTTTATTTGTTAGATTACTAACGCACGAAAGTTGCCGATGGTTTATAAAGACCGAAAATTTCTACCTTTTATGCACGCCCCTGGATATTCTGCCCTAACTCCTGTAAGTAGCTTTGACAGTCTAGCTTTATTAGAAAAAAAGTTAGCTTTCCCTAATTAAATAGTAAAGATTCGCGTCTGTGCTCTTTCGTTGTCGGTTAACATATTTTTTAGGCTTGACAACTCTAGTTTTGCTCGTATTGCTTGCTTTTCAAATATCGCTCAATTTTCCTTGTCATAACATTTAAGTGACCGTATTAAAACCACAATGGATCATGACGTCAGTTTAACAGAGCTTAGATTGCTTGAGCTTTAACATATGGCTTTTCGCGTCTTAGTGCTGTATTGAAACATTCGGAAGTATGGTAACGGCATGAATAAATGGCTTTCTCGAGGCGCTCGTTTTTAAGTCCGTTACTGCTTATTTGACGTTTTCGTAATATTAAGCTATCGATCGAAACCATGGGAAAGGTTGTCTATTTCAGCGCCGCTTAACCACGAACCTCGAGGTTAAAAGTCTGGAGAGTAATAAATTGCACATTTGATGCTCTATTTTGAAGTGATTTTTGTTATAATTTTAACAAACAGTTCTCAAATAGAAGGGGGATATCAATGGCATGCTCTGAGTCATACAGTTAATATAGGATACTGAAAGTCCAAAGAAAAAACCGCTGCAGACACGAATGAAAACACTTCATGGTCAATTATCAACAGCTGGTTAATCTTATGATACAAGTGGTTCGTGTTTCCTCTTAATATTAGTATCTTTTATTTTGCTAACAAGTGTTAAATGTTGAAATCAGTCTGTTAATACCGACAGTGAAACGAACAGCCGGTCACTTAAAATCCCAACGAGAACAAGCAAGATCAAAGGAGATTTAAATTTACCGATCTGTCTCATTTAGGAGGTAACCGTTTCAGCATGTGCAATACGTTCCTCAATTACGCCTTGTGAGCATGGGAACAGTATGTTCTAGGTTAATTCCTTTCTGTTTTAACTTTGCATATTTGACAGATTTCACATTTTCAGACTAAAATGGATCAGTGATCATTGGATCCATTGTACACCATTGTGCCACTAGCACCTTATGCAAATTATCGGATCACTCGAAAGAGGAAGTTCATCGAAAAGTTACAAGCATTTTTTCTCCAAACGGGAAATCCTGTTCATCCTGTTCTGTTCGAACTATATTTGGATGGCTGTGAAGGAAATACCGCATTGGAAGTAGACTTTCACGTTAGCGAAAGATAATATACATAAAGATCTGCGCAGGATTATAAAATTGGGTTGTAGTGCCTACCCTGTCTTTACGACTATAATAATGTTTTAACACTGTACACAGCGTACGAATTGATCGATGGGATACAGTACTTTCAAAATTATAGTACAGGGAAGAGAGAGCTCTTCGAGGCTTTACCTTTTGATTTAGTTCTAAAGGTTACATTCATGGAAACATCTTCTTTTCATTTCGTTGAACGGCTTCGAATTTGGAATATTTATTTGGCAACGCAAGAAAATAAAAAGAGTGGTTTCATGGCCTATTCCTTCTTTACACGCCTGTTGTATCCGACATAACTCAAGAGTGACTTGAACATACCGAGATTTAATTTACTGCTAAGTTATAATTTATGATCTCATGACCATTCCTCTAAATTCGCATGAAAAGGCGATTTAAAAACCCCTGAAGTTCGACAGACCGTCTCTTCAGAATTTGTTGACTTGAAAGTCTGTTTCTTAATGTAAAAGTATGTTCAGTATCTGTCTTTTGTAATTTATTTTTAAGTTGCTGTATTTCCCAAAAGGTCGTCCGTGATATCCTGTTGGACATTATATTGTTCTTTTTTCAGACCTCCAAATCAAATAGACGTTTGAATATTTGCATTATTACAAATGTTATGATGATTTGATATGTATAGTTCGCATATTCTTTCCTTCATAAATGAACCTTCACATTTCTCCTCAAGAATATCGCCACCGTATTTGCACCTTGGAGATGCGAGGTCTGGATGTACAGAACTTATCCCCCATAAATGCAGCACACAACGGCAGAGGTCCGGCTTTGTTGCGTTTTCGATAAGCATCGCTAATTTGATTTGTTTTTATGGAATTCGGAATTATTATTATCATTAACACATATATATTGGTCCTATCAGGAATTGTGCAGTTACTTGTATATTCCACCACACGTGTCAATTAAGAGAGAATGAAATATTTATTCGTAAATAATAAATCGTGTGTATTTTGAAGTTTATGTGTGATAATTCAAAAGCATCTTACTTGATTATTCTTTCGTAGGTCAGCATTAAGCGAGGTGGCGTTTTCGGGTAGTTTACCACCTAATAAAATGCGAATTTGAAAGATATAGGTTTCGAATGCTTTTTGAAATGGGATATTCATAAGAGGGGGGTTGAAAGGTAACAATTACCACAACTATCTTGACAACT
The DNA here is from genome assembly GCA_900708905.1 of Hymenolepis diminuta. Taxonomy (NCBI): domain Eukaryota; kingdom Metazoa; phylum Platyhelminthes; class Cestoda; order Cyclophyllidea; family Hymenolepididae; genus Hymenolepis; species Hymenolepis diminuta. The sequence continues at coordinate 178,398 of CAADRB010000064.1, read as the reverse complement.
AGATCACTTGACCCGTAAAATTTAATAACCTATTCCTTTACAAAATTTCCTGGAATTTCAAATTCGCAAAAGATTTCAATGCTATTTGAGATTTTCGTTCTATAGTTTGAAGGTGCCGAGAGATTGATACGACGTCAAAAGTTCAATATGTACCAATTCCATTTAATATATAGTAGTGACGAGGGTGGGAACTGACCTATATTAATTACTTAAATCACAGCAATTCAAAAGTCTCATTAGTTCCTTCGTTCTTTTGTTTGCTTTCTTCAAAGTGAAATTTCATTTTTTTTTCCATATGAAAGTATTCGTCATACCCCTGAAATTCTATCGATCATTACTGAAGTTACTATTTAACCTGATATTCTAAGTTTCCTAACAACCTGTTTTTTAAACACAGTGTTTTGTATCTTTAACGTGCACTTTAAGTTATTATTTTTCTCTGTTTCAGCCTTGTCGAGTGGACTACGAGTTGAAGGTCTTCGTAGTGGATGAAGATGGATCCAGGGCACAAAAACGGTAAGTGTTCTAATCTGCTTAGCATTTTCT
>CAADRB010000064.1:134622-177699 GCA_900708905.1 Hymenolepis diminuta | reverse complement strand
AAAAGAACACAAAAATTGTGTTTTCCTAAGGTCGTGAAAAACGCATTTCAGTTCGTTCAATGTCCTTAAAAAGGTTACTGCAACTAGTTTGTAGAATGCAGCCACATTGCACAAACGACAAGTACAAGTTTTCGTGTTTAAATAATCGCAGTTTTCCAAAAGGAAATTAAAGAGGTAATACTTGTTTGCTATTTAAATTTTTAGAGGTGAGGCTCTGCGGTTATTTATATGTATATTAAAGGGTTCTCCAAAGTTTTCGTATCAATTTCCTTGTAGTAGAACATCTGTCTTCTAGAGTATCCTTGTTTTTTCTCTCATTTTTTTTCTTTATTCCAATGTTTGAACTTAAGCTCTTTCAGCTTCCGCTTGAATAACTTGCCTTCCAGGCATATCCCTCACCATAGTGCTTATTAGTCTACTTGTAACTGTTTATTCATGTCCAACCATCCCTAGGTGTCTAGGTGTCATCTTTCAACTTGTATAATTGTATATAGGCATTTGTATAAGCTGCCTATGGAGGTGTAAACTGGGTAAGGTAGCCAAGACCCAACAGCTATTTTCGAAATTCGTTGTGTACCTAATTAACAAGCAGAAAAATAAACAGTAAAAAATTGTTTGACTGAGGCGATGCTGTCTATGCCCATGGGTGCGCATCCCGTGAGTGGAATGTTCAATTCGTGTTGGTAAATGTGATTGAATTCGGATTTTCTACAAAGAAGGCTTTATCAAGGTGAGGGTTAGAGCACAATATGGAGTTATTTAATACCAGAGCAATTAATTTTTTCAGAGAATCGGAAATTTTCAATTTTTCTTTCTGTTCCTTTTTACCTCTACCTCAGAAAGCCTGGCATCTGCACGTATTATTATCTATCTTGTTTATGGACCTGGAATTGCGCTCCATTTTTTTATGTTTCAAATTTCTACTCGACTTACTAGTTCCTCCTCTTCTTTTGCTTTCGAAATACTTCAGAATTTTTCCATTTTCTGTTTGCATCATCACTGACACAATCAGTATCTCCTACTTTTGATTGACGACTTTCACTTTTTTCTGCACTTGTCTACGTGACTTTTAAGCGACACAATTTACCTAGAGATGAAGAAAATAGAGAATTTTTTCTTTTCTTATTTATGGAGGTTCTTTTTTCCCATTAGGCAACATTAATTACCTCTGTCTAGTTTTTAAGATAACCGGAAATATTCATCGTAACCCTAAACCATGATAATTTTAATTAATCTAATGCAGATGACAAGTTTGTTTTAGAAGTAGCCAAGGCAATTATTCCTTGTAGAATCACTTAACTAAATTTCTAGTCGTTTCAATAAGAATATGGAATGGAATAGGGTTGTATAAAACTGTAAACTGTGTAAACTGCAGCTCTGAGCTTATATCAACACATGAATTGGATTTTTACCACCTAATCTTATAAAATTATACTGTTTCAAATACGTTGTTTCTTCCAGCATAGAACAAATTAGAAACGGCTTGTGAAATATACAACTACATACGAAAGTTTCATGAAAATCGACATCTCGTTCACTACGCAACCCCACAACTTTCTGAACCAACCTTCATCTTAACTTTCATTTAAATAGACTTTACAACAATAGAATTGTATATTTTTGAGATATTTGCTTCTTTAAAATTATACATGTTAAATTTACGTTAGAAGTCTTCTTTTGATGCCCTCCTTAAGTTGCACTTTTGTTATAGAAAATGTAATAAATAAGAACACAAAATCCATGCTAACAGTGCAGTCTCCGAAATTAAAAATGTTGATTCCGCTCCCCCTGTCATTTTGTCCCACACTTTTTATCTCTATTTTCAGATTTATTCACAGTGGAAAAATCTCCCACATTGTCATTATCATTTCGCCTTCACAGTTTTAATTTAATTTTGTGGCCTTATGATCCCATGGTCATGTAAACAACCAATGAAAATTTGAACGTTTATTCCAATTAACGTTAATTAGATTATCTTACGTAATTTGAGAATTTCATGTTTCTTTTAAAGAAATAAACTGTGCAAATGAAATCAATTTTGTCCAATTACGGCCGAGAGTTTTTCTATTTATTTAAGGTAATATTCTCCCCGTCTCTGTTCTGAATTAAATTCAATTGTATGATCGTTTTTCTCCTATGTTTCTCATATCTTTCGTGTCTCAAATTATAAAATTGTAATTTCTTTAAACAAAAATTAGGATGACCAAAAGTCCCTCTTTTCTCATGTTATTGAGAACTTTATTAAAACTCAACTTACCTCTCCCCAGTATTGCTAAATCCGTTTTGCCGAACCTATTAGTACAATTTTGAACTTGACACGTGAGTTGAACAAGTAGACGTTGGAATGTTAGTGGGAGAAAAAGTGTGAAGTTTAAATATTTCTAAGCTCAAGAGCAAGGATTGGACCGGACCTTAGCTTGCAAGGCAGACTTTTTCTCTCAAGAACGCACGTTTTATTATTCATTTTTATTTCCGCAACCGCTCTTTTTTCACAATCTAATTCTATTAAATATGAAAGCATAAGATTTATGTGTGCTCAATTGTAATCATATCAACCACAAGTCAAACCTATCGACTCATGAGTGTTGTTGTGTTTGATCAGCAGACTTTTAGACCGTAGACTTTTAAAGTCTACAGTCATGTTGATGTTATTATTATTACTCGCAGTAATGGAAAAAATACAATTTGTAATTGTGGGGAGCAATTGACATCGAATAGCAATAAGTCCAACATACGATAAATGGGGGGTGAGGGGTGGAGAGGGCTTAAAAAGATACTGAGAGCAACGTCAAAGTATCAAAGAGTCTTATTTCATTTGATGTTTGCATTCGGGTTGTACAATATTTACTAAGTGGGCAGTTCACATTCCAAAATACAGATTTCACGACTCGTCCCATGGATTGCATCAAGTGCCTGTCTACGATGTTTCGGTGCTTATAGATCGGTATTATTTAATCAAGAAGGGTTGGTCTTACTGCTGAAATTAATTTTTTCTCCAAATAGTTGAGAAGGTAAAATCTTCTTTCATGGGGTTTGCAGTCTTAATATTGCAAAGATTAGAAATAACATTTCCAAGTTAACAGAGTTCCGTAAAAAAATCAATTTTCCAGCGGAGATGTTGTAGACATCTTTATAATATCTAAGAAGTTCTTATTAATAAGAAATAGACGTGATAGCAATCATTTTCTTCTCCAGACAAAGAAGCGAGTTATTTTCCTTCTGGTTTTAAATTAATAATATGGTGATAATTATTTTGTAAATGATGACTTGACTTAAATATCATAATGCAATTTTCAATTATATTGCAAATTGGCCCCTGAAATATTGTCGAGATATTAACTGGCTCAGACTGAGATCCAAGTAAAGGGAAGACAGAAGTTTTATTTCTTCATAGTACATCTATTGAAAACTGCTTGTAAAAGAAGTGACTGCCTAACTAATTATGAAATTGTAGTGAATATGTACTTGTATACAATCTAGACTTGGGTCCCAGATACAAAGATAAGAAGTCAATAAGCTGCGAAAGTTTACTTTGAATGAACATGATGAGGCTGATACCAAAATGCTCCGAAAAAAACAAGCGATTTGGCTTCCTTATATAATGTTACAAGATCTCGTTTTATTTTTTTCCTAAGGTGACATGTTTTATCTTAAAACATGATACTTATATTGCCCTCCTTCGTTGTTTCCCAAGGTAGGTCTTGTAATCAAATGAATTCCAAAGTGTCTCCACTTTCTAAAAAATGTATTTGTGACTTAATTTGTTGTTATACAGTTTTTAAATTGTTGCATCTACTGGAATTATTTTTAGGTATAATCTATTGTATTATCATTCAAGGTGAGCTGCTGATCGTATTTAGTTATTAGCTCGTAGAGTTCACTGTTTACTAGATTTTTATAAAGAAAATTTAAATGGCATTCAATTGCCCTAAAGTGGTATTCCTTGAAATCGATAATTCGGTGTTCTTTTCTTTAACAGCAACTCTGTTCGAATGATCGTCCGAAAGTTGACCTTCGCTCCTGATGAAGCAGGCCCCCAGCCAACTGCAGAGATTGTCCGTGACTTTCTTATGAGTCTTGGAAGTCTACGTGTTGAAGCCTCCCTTGATAAACAGGTCAGAATTTTCTTCTCTATTTAGCTAGTACACCGAAATATATTTGTATTCGGTGTTGTTCTATGCATACTGTAAATTGCAAATGTATCAGTTATGCTGGTTTCATTCAATTGTTTGATTTTCGTATAATCTAGCATATAGGGCTGCTACTTATCTTTTATTCAAAAACTTAATTACTATTTTCGTTGCCACATTCATATCTAGGTCATTCACAGTTCACTTGTTTCCGAGGATTCAACTTTACAAGATTTCTTTGGTGTTCTATCACCGCCTATCAAAATATGGAAGTGTTTAGATAAAGTGGGTTGGTCAAAGTGCACGTCTGTGAAGTCAGAGGTAACAAAATCTGTGTCCATTGATGCATGTCCGGATAGCCAGCCACATCGGTTAATTCTGGTCAACAACAAGGGTAGTAGAATATCGGTCTCTCATAGGAAATGACACCGTAATGCCTTTCCAAGACCCAAATTAAGTGTTTCTAATTCTTACCTTAATGGAATTTGGATTGAGAAGTTTCGTGTCTACTAAAGTATAAATTGGTCCCGGTTTCAAAATTCACATCAGGGATGTGCAAAATTTTCCACGAAGCTTGTTTAAACCGCGCAAAATTCATCCAGTGTGCATTCTTAATGGCAATTTTTCTGACAGCCCTTTGTAGATCTTTTTTATTTCTGCACAAATCATCTTTCAAACTGTGTCGGCTTTTTGGGATCAAAGCTCCTCCAATTATTTACCATTTTCATGCTCTATTGGTCATTTTGGTATGTCTCAAATAAATGAAAGTGTTAGATCAAATGCTTAAAGCAACCAGTTCTCTCGTTTATTTCTGGATCACCTCATTCATTTTCAGTACAAACCTTTTAGATTCTCGGCTTCCTAAAATTCTCAGTAGCTTGTATTCCTTTCTGTCTCAGATATTATAATTTCAAATTATTCAGATGTGTCTAATTGTTCTATCATCAAAATATTGGAGCATATTTAAACACAACCATGAAGTAATTCCCACTGCTTATACAGTTTGCCTGTATCATGGTTAACCTTTAAGGACACACTGTCGAGACTGATCTGTCAGCACCCATTCGTCGTATGATGGTGGGCAAGTTGGTGTCCACTTGGTCGGCGTGATAGTAATAATTAGGGGTACTTGATATTATCCCCCACCCCTCCTTCTTTTAAGCCAAAAATAATAAATGTTAATCGTTTATTTTCTTTTGTAGAAATACTTCCACGGCGAATCGATAGTTGTGAATGTGTTGGTGGACAATAATTCAACCAAAACTGTCAAGAAAATCAAGTTACTTGGTGAGATAGATCAACTTTTTTGGGGGAATTTTTTTAACTATTTTGAGCTTTTAATCCCTGCTTAAATTTCTTGTAAATTTATATTCGCAAATTTCGCTCACTAATAATATTGGTATTGTTAATTTATTTAGATTTTCCATTAAGTATTCCACCTACGTCAGTGAATTAACATGGAATAGTGACATCTGTCTGATATTTTGCTGCTTTAAATAAAGTATTTAAACAGATTCTTCAACCAATTATATTCATCTCTCACATGCTATTTTCTCTTCTTATGAAATTGGTCTTTTCAGAGTATTTGAACGTCAAGTTTTGAGGATACAGTGTGGAAGGCTTAATCATAGAAATCACAAGGTTAGAACAGGAAAAAAACTTGCTAAAGCGTTGACCTTCAAATTTTCTCGACCTCCACTTCTACAGAATAGAAAGGTGACAGAAATAGTAGCAGACTATCAGAGAAATAGACGTCTACCTCAAACAACCAAGCGGGAAGTTGTAACTAGATGGCGGATTAAAGTTCAATAAGCAGGAGTTGAGGTAGTGGAGAAAATCGATAAACAGTTTAAAGGTGAGGGATTCATCATACACAGCATGAAGATGACAAAAAATTGGAGTGAAATGGATATGCGAAATGGAAATGAAATAGATAGATAGATATGAGTTAGAGATTTAAACTATAGGTACCCCTATAGTGACTAACTTTTTACTTAATCTTCAGCAGCTACTACACATGCCACCAACTTTAGTGAATTAACTTAATGAAATTTGATTCTTTGCCTTCGCCAATTATTCGGGCGATCCAATTCTTCTTAAATTGTTGAAATGTTCACGTGCTACTAATGGCCATTTTTTGTGTGTAGAATGACTTGCGTTGTTTATTTATTCGTTTTTTATGTGCGCTTTGAATTAAGGGTGAGGAGGGATGGGGGAGGGGGAGAGGGGGCAGGAAGGTAATTAAACTGTCCTGTTCTCACATTTCGCAATGAAATCTTTTAATGTTTATTTTATAGCGCCTGGGTTTATTGTTTTTCACTTCCTGGTTTTTTATTCTCTGTAATTAACTGGAGTATTTGTTTATTCAACTCAGTACAATTTTTTTTAACTCAAGTCCATTCTGAAATGTTTGGAGTGGAAACCTCAGAACTGTTCTTATTAAGCGGTATCTAATCGGTTTTTATTAATTTTAACACAGTTAAGGGACTGATATTATTAAATTCTGCACGCTATATTTATAATCAAATTATTTCCCCATCGAGTTAGTAAAGTGGCAGCTCATTTATTGCTCATTTCCCTATTTTTGGGAATTGTATCATTTGGAAATGACTGAGTAGTTGGTCGTGATCATCTGTTTAATCTGTTAAGCGAGCTCATTACAACAGAATGGGAAAACTCCTTCAAGTCCATTTAAGAAAATGTTACCAATTATTCACTTGGGTAGTTGGAAGATATCCTGAAGCTACTCTTATTAGAAACTCTCACTCCACGCCCCTTTTTGTGGTCGGAATTAGCTAGTGTAATTGGTCGTCCTAGTAAATACATGTATATCAATGGGCATTGATTTCGTGATCTCGTTCACGTTGGTCATTGCGTTGCTGGCGCTCATAAATGTAGGGTTGTATCTGTTTGCTTTGATCTTGAAATGGCTATTGGTCTATTTCTTTAAGTCATAACCGACTGAAATTTGTTATTGAAATCAGAATTCTCTGGAGTCGCATTTTTCTACTGAAAACTTTTCCTTCACAATTTGCTAAAGGCATTTGTTTTGTTTGCACATGGCTTATTTTCTTTGGCGAAGAAAAACCCGAAATACATTGAAAAATGTTCTTGAAGTGAACTTGTTGTTTTTCAACCTGAGTGTTCTACAGCGAGTAAATTTTTTTTCAATTTTATGACGTAAGATAACTACAACTTAGGACAAGCTTCACTTGTAATAATTCAAATCCCAAATTTTTTAAGATAGCGTATTCATTAATAAGGAAATGGTTTTACACCTCGATGAATTTTGTCTTAACAATAATTATATTTTGTCCCATTCGGCTTATTCTATGTCTTTGGATTGTATTATAACACTTTCCATCCGAAAATCAATTAACTTCCCTAAATAAGGTTCATGGTATTCCAATCTATTTCTATTTGTTCTTTTGAGCCATTATTTTAACATTTGATCTATTTAAATTTATTGACTTGGCCATAATGACTGTCTATGGCCATTAGCGTTAATTGAGTGAAAAAATCTGATTTCAATAATATACATTTCATTCGCCTAATTTCCCTCTTATTCCATAATTACCCAATAGCACAAACTTTTTTTGTATATATTAACATGCTCAAGTTGATTTGTTGAATCAACCTTCCTCCCCCTACCTCCCACATTGTTTGAATCCAGATATGAAGAGATAGTGTACAAATCTGTCAGCTCAGTAATGAAAAGGCATCTAAATAGGGAGAACAGCAAACAAGCCCAATAAAGCATGAAACGGGAGAAGAGTTCAACGAACGGCAAGTAATGAAGTCAGGACATTAGAGGTCTTACTTTATCGAAATGTGGAATCACTGACTTGCCCACGTTCTCGTAAACAGTATTTACATCACTTTGTAAAATCCTCTAATGTCAAATTTTTTGAAGTGACTTCAAGATTTGTGAATGAGACTATATCCACAATATTCAGAACTTGTTGACCGGTTACTTTAATGCCAGTTTTAGTCATAACAGCTCGATTTATTAGCATCTTGCTGCACCCAAGAACAGGTAGATGAGACCATGAATAATTTCTCCTACTGCATCTTTAATCAAACGTTACAACTTAGGGAAGAAGTGAAAGTGGAAATTGTCGTTTGAAATGATGTCTTAATATTTTTGCCGTTTCACTATATTATAACCTATAAATACAAATTAGACGTAGTTGCAATTTAAACCTCCGCTCTGATACCCTAAAACATTATTCGTTCCTTCTATTTCTGCACATCCCAGTGTTCTCGGCGTTTACTTTGGACTTGCGTCCCAAATTTGGGTTAATTAAATCCGCGAACGGGAGAGGGAGGAAGGTTGAAGATAAAAGGATAAAAATAAAAAAATCAAATCCAAAATCTCGTTCTCTCCCTCCTTCCTTCCGTAGACTTGTATCAGTTTGGCTTGATAGTAGGGGATGCCGTTGCAAACAAAAGAATACACTATTAAATGCACTCTCTACTTTTTGAGATCACCTAGATCATTCTTCTTTATCAATCTTTGAAGTGGCAAAATCAATCATCACAAGTGAACGACCGACCAATAAGCAGTGGACATTGTGGACACGAATTTTTACAGTAATCCAGGTGACGAACCATGTAATTTGACCGTTGGATAAGAACTATCCGTTAAGCATTTATTGTGCCAAGTTGTAACAGAAGTTCTGTCCATTTTTAAAATTTGAATTAAAGTGAAAATTTTGTCAAAAATACATTTACTTAGTGTTCGACATAGTCAATATTTGTATTAATTATGTCTTCCCATCTTGCCATTAGCCTTCGGATTCCTTCTGCATAGAATTTAGCCAGTTTGGACTCAAAAAAAGAAACTAGCTTCATTTTGATCTCTTCTCTTGAAGTAAGCCTTTTTCCCATTAGATTATTCTGTAAGCTCCTGAAAAGATGGAAATCAATTGATGCAAGATCGAGAGAATATGGTGGGTGATGCATGACTTCCCAGGCAAATTCTTCAACGAGATTTTTGGTTGCTGTCGAAGTGTGGAGCCTGACATTGTCACGGTATAGAATCACTCCTTTTCGATTGATCAAAGAAGGCCGTTTCTCCCGCCTTCCGTTAACTGCTTTTAAACGAGTTAAACCTCAGTAAACCTCAGATGTTATTGTTTGATTGTCACTCATTAGTTCATTATAAACAATTCCCTCAAATCCCACCGTACACACAAAAGAATTTGTTTCGGGTGCAGTCCACTTCTCGGTTGTGAAATTGGCTTTGAACCACTGTCTTGACTTAGTTACTGTCTTTCGCACTTAACATTGTTGTAAAGGATCCACTTCTCGTCGCAGTCAGTTATGATTCGGTCTAAAAAAGGTGTTTGAAGTTCACGGTAACCCAGTGAAACGCAATAGGTCACGCTGTTGCTTGTTGATTTCTGAAAAATCCCATTTCCCATGTGAGACCCACTTCCCAGTCTTTGAGATTTTGTCAGACAAGTCTTTCCATTTCCCTATATATGACCATATGACGGCTTATGTGAAAGGTTTTGCTCAGTTCTCTAGTAGTGCAGGTTGGATTTTCATCAATGGCAACTTGCAATTGCTCAGAATTGAGTTTTGAGCATCCTGCTCTCGGTTCGTCTTTCAAGCTGAAGTCATCCTTTTTGAAACGTGAAGGTGATAACCACCTTCTGCAAGTCTTTTCACTCACGACATCATTTGCATAAGTGTCTTTGAGTGTTTTTGCTGCTGTTATTGCTGTATTTCCTTTATGAAATTTGAACAGTAAAACATGCCTGATATGCTCTTTATTTGGAGTTTACATTAGGGTTAGAAATAGTTATTAATGACGAAAATTATCACACAATCTGAAAGAGGAAATAATATTTTATTATTTACCAGAGATAAGCATACAACATTAACAAGCTAAATTAAAGTAATCGTGCCTCTTAAGCACACAGCTCAAAAATTGAACAGAACTTCTGTTACAACCCATTTTTAAGTATCAAATGAAGAAAGACTCGGATACCCGAATTTGCTCTCAATATCTTTTCGGTCATTTACTCGATTTACTGCTAACTAATTTCGGTTGCTTACCAAGGATGAAAAATTGTAAATTGTTTCATTTGCTGTGGGTTATAATAATAATACTATTATTTCAAGGGCGCGAAGTTTTAATGATCCAAGTGAGACCATTTTGAAAAGGTGTTATTCATTATATTAGGTACATCTGTACGAGTCTGTTCTTTCTTAGGCCACAAGCAGTGTTAAAAGACGACCCTTGTTGTATGTTTGGTGTTCAACTGGACATAAGATTCTCTAGCTTTTTCATCCATTTTTCTAATATTTCAATTTCTTTTCATTCCTCCAAATTCTTGCTCATTTCTGATCTGGATTACTGTAACGTTAGTCACAATCATTTGCGCTCTTTATTGCTACTACCAAGCTAGAATCACGGCATAAATCTAGCCTGGCGATGAGGTGCGATCTTTCAAATGATGTAAATAAACTTTTGAGTATTTGGGACTACAGGGAAAGCCAGACAGAGTCGTTATTGAATTTCCCACGAGTCTAAAATCCTTTTCAATTCAATTTTAATTAGCTTTAAATTTTAGATCTTTTGTCATTTTAAGATTCTTCATTTTTATTTAAATATTATAATAATGCAGTAATTTCAACCTCCTTCTATTTTGTAGTCCGGCAGTACACCGTCATATGTCTTCCCAACGCCAGTCACTACAAGTGTAATGTCGCTGAAATCAACTCCGAGTAAGTGTCATTTAATCCTATCTTTTCTTTTATGAAACTATTTAGGTGTCTTAATTAATTGCTATACCAAATATTGGACGGGCTTCGTTAGTTCTACCATCTGTATTGTCTGCATAAATTAATATATAGGCTGTTATTAAGCTGGTAAGATAAGCACATGAAAGTGCATAAAAGTAAATTGTTTTCCAACACTCATCTTTGGCAAAAAGTAGTGTCTTCAGCCTCCACGATAAAGAATTGTCTGGATGTGCACCGGTGATTATCTAACCCGTAACCTCTGTTTTTACAAGCGGCAGCCATCGGTATATGCCGAATTAGTGTTCGTAACATCACTTGTGTTAACTGGACTGCTAGTAGAAAGCAGATTATTTTACACCCATTCAAAATGCCTGTTGAAACACCACAAACTAAAAAGTATCTTCCTGGTTTCCACCTTTATTATTAAATGTAAAAACTCCATATTGGAATGTCCCTATTTTTAAAGCGGCAATTGCAAAACTCCGCAACCTTTCGGGAATATTACACTCTGAAAGCTGTGAATGGTCTGATTCATTCATCTCGAATGTATATGCTATCTGTATGTCTTCCGATTAGCTACACGTTAAGGCGTTCTCCTACTGTCTCAAAAAATCGCCTAAAGAGCACGTTGTTTCTAAGTGGATTTGATTTGTTTAATTACTGCAGTTATTCCATTGTATTCAATATAATTTTCTAACTAGAAAACCAATCCAACACTTATTATATTACTTAGAAAAAAAATGCTCATTTTATTTCAGGTTGAATGTTATTGCTAATACCGGTACTGTCTAGACTGTTTTGTTTGTTTTATTTATTATATGACCTTGATGCGATACATATGATTTGCCTTGTATTCTTTAAATTAAATATGTACCCTAATTCCCCAATTAAATTCCAAAACGGCTCAAGGAAAAGTTAGTTTAAGATGAGCAAGGTAATAAGTTCAGATCTGTATAATTTATTCTTTCTCAGGAGTAGGCGATATTAAACACAGAATGCGTTTGAATTTACACAAAGTAGATTTGTAGGAAAAAACGGGTTTTGATAGTCGCCTTTCCCCTTTTCTTATGCACAGTTGTCACGTCTTAATTAAGACTGACTTCTTGTCTCTACCTTATTCCATTAGTTCTCTCCATTTGGCATTTATTTTTAATTATATTAGTAAATTAAACAAAATGTCACTTCCATTGGTGTTTTCAAAGTGGGATAATTCATTTTGGATATTCTGCGTGCTCCCAATTCAGACGTAAAGTTTTAGTCGATATGCTTTTGTTTTCTCGGCTATTTTAATTCCTAACATAACTTCAAAATAAATTTATGTTGACTAAATAATGTGATCATTTGCGAAGTTTGGGGTAATGAGGTCAGAAGAATGAGTCCCAACGGTGAACGTCCAGTTAGTGGAGAGGTCAACGGCTCCGGCTAAATCTGGGTTTTCACCGGGAGGGCCCGGTGATGTTAACACCTGAGATGAGTTTTGTAAAATGCTTTCCGAAGTGGGCTTAGGAGTAATCCACTATCTAAGTTAGCGTTTTCAGTAGTATAATAGACTTGTGTGTTCTATTTTTTATTAAACTGAATGTCCAAAACTAGGTGACCGGATGAAAGCTCTTTAATAGAAGAGTTTTCCATTTCCCTTCCTCATAGCGGGCGCTATTCAGAGATTTGATCAAATATTTCATGAAACATGTATCAGTTATTCTCCCTGCATATCCATTTAACCATTCCTTTTTTCAGAGAGGGCTTCCCAATATGGCCGAGTCAAACGGGTTGGTGCAAGGTGTATCGCTTATGTCCCCTTCTTGCAGACAACCGGGACAAGTCGGGTCTCGCCCTCGACGGTGACCTTAAAAATGAGGACACCAATCTCGCCTCCTCCACCATGTGAGTTCTCTGTTCTCTGCTACTCCCCTCCCCCTCTCGTCTTTTTTCCAGGACATGTCCTGACGTAGTTTACAAAGGCCTTAAGAGACGAATATAAATGAGTTTAATTCTAGAATCACGCTCGCTCCATTAAATGAATTTAAAATAATCAATTTCGGCGTTAGTCCTATGCTTTAGAACTGGTGTAAGTTTGACAATATTTAAAATGAGCTGACATTATCATAGGGCTGTTGATAAACCAAGAATACTTACGGAATATGCGCCTTCACCATGTATGGGTATTTGCTTCCACTTTTGGTAATGATTTTGCGATTTTCAATCTCTAATTGATGAAGATTTGGAAAAAGCATTCTTAATAATTTAGATCTGAAAAGATAGTCTGATTTCAATATTTTTTTATATTTTCGAACTTATTAACCCTAATTTCTTCTTAGTCCCATTTATGTAGTACTTTTAATCGCTCCTGAGGTTAATTATAGGGACTTTTTTGGCAAACAAATTTTAAGGAAACCGGATAGCATACGGTTTCATTATAGTCGTTATCGGTTTCTCTCCTCACAGATGTAAGGTGACTAGTTGATGGAAGTTAAAACTTTCATATTGTCAATGTTACAGTTCCTTTTATTTCATTTTTCTAAATCCGTTAAGGGGAGTGTTAATATCGCTTGACTTGGGTAGTTAAGCAGGCATCCTGGAGTCGATCCTATAAGAAACTCGCAATTTATCATCCCTCCTGTTGACCAGTTCCAACCGGTGCGGTTGTCCGTCCACATCACTGGCAGTGAACATTGCTCTCATGATCTTCGATTCGACAGACGTGCACGTTGACCATTGCGCTATTTCTGGTTTCCTGATACCATAACTCGTAGTCTTCCCCACAAATATTGCGAATTATGATAAAATAGAGTTCTTTTATTATATCAGCAGATGTATTCTGAGCTCTAACCGTGCCTAAGACAAAACTTTTTTGTCAGGTGTCTTTTAACTCTTTTCGGTTTCCAGTATTACTGCATTGTAGTTATGTATATCACTGCGAAAATCTATGTTGCGTTGTCATCTGATACTAAGTAAACGTCCAATTTCCACGTTTCCCAGTGTGTTTTCAAGCTTTGTGGTTTAAAATGTAAAAATCCTCTATTTTATTACTGACATTATTAAACTTGACAGTTTTGAGTGAATAGTTTTGGCAAATCACAATTAATCACACTCACCCTTGTCATTTATTTAGTACCTTTTGTCATTTTCTATTAGCTTTCCTATTTAGATTTTCGTTATACTAGGTTGATAAATGTGAAGTTTCATAATGACGTGATTCTGGGGTACCTTAATCTAATTATACAGCAATAATGTTGAACAGTCTATCTGATTTCTCTCTAAAAAGAGATAAGAAACCTACCTTTCCAAACTTCTTTAAAGAAAGTTTACACAACACTCGGCTTGGGTAGGGGAAGAGTATCTTGTAGGCACTCCGATGTGGAATTCGGATTCCGTCAACCCTCTTGTTTACCAATATTAACCTGTGTAAGTTGGTCATCCACATCATTAAATGGTACCAATGAGTATTGGTCTTTCACTTGTCAGACGTGCACGTTGAGCACTGGGCCAATGGCACACAACGGAGTTATTTTAAATTAACGATTCAGGAGGCTATCTACCACTCTACCCAGCCCATTCTAAAAATTGGTATACTACATGTTCGAGGAATCTCCAAACAAAACGAATTCAGCTTAAATTTAGAAATATGGACCTCATATTATAAAGTCGTGCTTCATCATTGAATCTTATGGAATCTATCTTCCATGTAAAATCTTTTTTCAATCCCCGTCATAATGAGAGCTTACCAATATTCATCTTGTCCAAAGAGAAACAATTCTGGGATCTTTCCCTAAAGAAACTCTTTTTTTTTCACTCATCTCCTCATAAGTATTAATCATTGCAGTTAGTTATTCTGACCATTATTTGTATATCGATTTACCCACATTTTATTAACCTTTTGACCTTTTCAGCGTTCCTCCTAATTCCTCACGGGAAGCTGTGGGTATTGTCGTGCAATACAAGGTCAAAATTCGTCTCATTCTCGGATTCGGTCTCAGGTAAATTCGTCCTTCACTCCTATCTTTATTTTGGTCAGTATTAGGTAGAAATGTGTGTATTTGACCTGTATGTGTATTGGCAATCTTATTTACGCATAACAAGAATAAGGGCTGTGCACAAATATAGGCAACAGTATTTTTACCAGACATTTATTAGTAATTTATTGAGTTTAATGATTAACTTGCTTCGATTTGTATTTCCTCCTGTTTAGGTATTGTGTTTTTACCTCCCCAAATTTAAATCTTATCTTTCTTCCTAAAGGCTCGTGATAAAGTCTGGCAACTGTTCTAATTCTTTATAATTCATTTTTTGTATATTTATCTCTCTACTTAAATATCAAATTCTTTGTGCTTTTTTTGCATCAACTTGAGTTGAATTAATTTCATCCTCATTTTTTGAGGGTGAAAAGTTTATAAAGTTCCACAAATTGACTCCCTCTTAAAGACTGAAAGGAAATTTATGTTTTCTACTTCTTATTATCAGGCAAAACTGCTGTTTTAAAAATTCTATTGATTGTGAATGCTGAATTCGTCCATTTAATTGTAGCATCGATAATCAGTCAATCTGTTGCAACGTTGTAAATTCAAATCATGGTCTTGGATATTGTTTAACTGAACTTGTTTTTAACAGTTTTGAATTTTTAACTATGTTCAGAATATCACCCTTAGCTCATTGCAAAATGTTTCGTGTTTTAACGTAAGTAACGTAAGTAAAAAGGAAGTTTCGATTTGGAGATTTCTGACTATTCATGCATGGAAATAGGATAGAGCACAAGGATCCAGTTGAAAGAATATGAATTTTTTGAATGGAAATTATATAGAGAAATCCAATCGATAGATAATCGCATATAAAAACCGGGGAATTTTCCAGAAGGCTGAAATGGTAGGTCCATGAATGATCAGTATAATTGATGCACTAAAGTAATGGCATCATTGGAATTGCTGTTAAGTTATTTACTTTCTAACTTACTGAAATCTGTACATTTTTGTTTCCTTACTAATTTCCAAATTCAATTAATTTCCTTCCGAGTGTTTGACACGAATCAGTCAAGAAGCATTATTGCTTAGGACACCTTTGAATTATTCATTTGACTGGGATTTGGGTTAAATCTTATTATCTTGGAGAACTGACGGATTATTTAACCCAAATATATTTCTATTCCCTATATAGACGGTAGGTTGATGGTACTTAGGTCAAGATTTTTAGAAAAATTAACTTTTTTGTCATTAATGTTATTTCCCTCTGCATTTAGTGAGATTAGTTCATGGTAAGTTGATACATCTCGATCAGGATAGACATTCAGTTATTCTTCATGTGCTGTGTGATTCTAATATTAGTTTTTGGGTACTTATTGTTAGCACTTACCTATGTTGAATAGAAGACATTTAGGCATTTTTGAATTCTATACACGGTCATCCATTTGTTGCCCAAAGCTAACCAATATAGTCTCGAACTCTTGATCTCCGTGTTTTCTTACTTACATATTAACCACCCCACAACATCATCATTTTTTATGAGTAGGTATATTTTGGCT
Organism: Hymenolepis diminuta; assembly: GCA_900708905.1. NCBI lineage: Eukaryota > Metazoa > Platyhelminthes > Cestoda > Cyclophyllidea > Hymenolepididae > Hymenolepis > Hymenolepis diminuta. The sequence continues at coordinate 161,301 of CAADRB010000064.1, read as the reverse complement.
ATCATTTAAACTTAGCATAAATCGAATTCAATATCCAGTTGGTGATTCACCGAAATTAACTGTGGAATGATTCACCTTTTATTTCTACATTAAAGCCAAAGAGTGATATTATCGTATGCAAAGGATAAGGCTTTTTATTTGGATTATCCGCTACTGAAAGCCCTCACCAAACGATTGCTCGTAATTCAATAAAGATATATATATATATATCTCGTATTAGTAATATGTTTATATGATCGAGTAATAAATGGCCTAGAATTAATGCTCGAACATGTCTAAATTTTAATCATAGGAAGAGATTTGAATAGGATCACCAGCAAGTTTGCCTACAATGGGTGAAAGCGGAGGTTGGTCATATCAAATCCATTCATTTATATCTTGCGGAGATTTCTAAAATTGCAAGGCTCACCAGGCTCACTGATGTTACTTTTATTTGGGAAACGTTAGAGTGTAGTTTAAAGGTATTGGATCCTGATAAGTAAAGGTTTATTTTTAAGCTCATGTTACATTCGTTCAGACTTTCTTGATTTGGAGATATTCAGGGCGTTACTTTTGCACTAAGGTTAGCTTTGAACGTATCGAACGTCAAAATGTTCGCTCATAAACTTCTCAAACTCATTATGGAAAGAATATAGAGGAGATATCTTGGAACCGCCGTTATGAAAAACTCGCATTCTGCTATCCCCTTTTTCACCGGAATTGATCAGTGCAGTTAGGCATCCAGATCACTTCCTGTGCATCGATGTCGGTCTCGTGACCTCTGACTTGGATGTGCACGTTGATTACATCTGATTCGTTTGCATATCTCGGGAAATTTGTAATCTTATGTCACATGATGTTTGTTTGCAGTTAATTCCAAGTAGATGCTCTTAGCTTTGTTCAATTTCAATCTCGTGTTGTTATTATTGGTCATCTAATTCCACATTGTTTTCTATTTCTTCAGTGACGTTTGTCTAGAGCTGCCCTTTATCCTCACTCATCCCAATCCCGAGCCAAACCCTGCACTCGTAGAAGGCGAATCTGGAATTCCCACCGATAACCTTCTCGACGATTTCCACTTTACAGAAGCCGGTCGACCTGGAGATGACAGTAGCGGTGGTGAAGGGGGTGGTGGAGGTGGAGTTGTCGTCTCAGTTCCTCCAACACCAGTTTCAATCCCCCTCCAGCCTTTATCTAATGGTGGGCCATCTGCCAGTGCGACCGTTTCCATTTCAGCAGCATCAACTGCTGTTGCAGCAACGGCAGCGGCCTCTAAACCACAAATGGGTCTGCTTGCGAAACGAGCTGCTGCCATCAATGTAAATGGCAGTGGCAGTGGAATGAATGGAGAGCGGAAATCACCACCGCATATTGCGGAGTTTTTGAGGGCTTCGGAGATGCCAGATGGAATGGCAGCGTTTGCGTTGTCGCCACCACAACCTCAACAAAGGTCTGTAATAGTAGATGGAGGTGGTGCAATGGCTATGTCTAGGGAAACGGTGGACGCGTTGGATAACTTTCTGTGGGGATTTGTGGAACCTCAACATAGGCCGGCCAGTAGCAATGGGTAAGTATTTCTCAATTCTGATGATCTTTTATGTTAAAACCATGTTAACTCATATCACCTACGCTATTAGAAGACAAATGTGCCGAATATTTTAAAGCTAACAATCCAATTAGTGAGAAAGATCAGCTGTTTTTCATTCGAGACTTATACTAGCTGTCCTATAACCCTATAGACGGGAATGAATTTGTCAAATCCGGATGTGTATACCTTCCCTTCATTTTACACCTACGTTCGGTTTATTTTTTTCACCTGTTTTTTGGAAGCCAAGATATGTCCTCTGACACCTTGAAGTTCACTTCCAGGCGTTTTATTGTTTGTTCGCTTGAACCTTCGGTTTAAAATTTTAGTTCTTTTGCGAAGTATGTGGAGGCAATTGTTGAAAATCGGGTGTTTTATTATTAATTGGAAGTGTAGCTGGATAATCAAAATGAATTCACTTACTATTTTCCATGTCTACCTACCCACTTTGAACTTATTTTCTGTGAAATTGGCTAATTTTTTCGTCGCATAATTACAAAGACAAAGATTACATCTATTGGTAGGTCGGCACAGAAATGACATTAGCAGAAGAGCTAAAAGAGTAGGTGCCTTTAAATCTGCACACACGAAGAGTTGATTAAGGTAACTTCTAGCGGATGCTATATAAGTATATAAGAATGAAGGTGAAAGTTGGTTTAGGGATCCTACAAAGGACTCCATTCGTCGCATTAGTATACGTCGACCACAACTGAAAGGTGCGCGTAACAGAGAAATTATAAGTCGAATTTGCGATTTCATCGACTCTTTGGAAATGAAAGTGAGATGAGAAGGCACGGATGGATTGATTATCACAAACCCAAAGATGATCTGCCAAATGGTAAACTCTTTTGTCCGGTAGATAAGTGCTACATGACTCATGTGAAAAATGATGGCTCCGAAATCGTGTGAAAACTTGCCATTCAGATTTTCCCTATGCAGAGCAAACTGATGAAAGGTAAGAATAAGTGTGAGAAACTTCAACGTGAAACTCCAGTTGACCTGATAATTCCGATTACTTCTGAATGAAGTAGGGATCTCCTGATTCCCTGACTCCCACTTATACTACCTAATCTACAGTTCCTTCTTAAACCATGAACACACCCTCCTTTATTAGCTTTCACTTCCTCTGTGTTGGGATTTTTCCCTTTGATAAAAGCCTGTAGAGTTTCTTAATCCTGCCATGTGAAATAAATGAATAAATTTTCTTTATTATATTAATGCCACTTAACCTAACGAGATTTCTCTATCAAATTTTAGCTCTAGTTAGCTCCTTATCAGTCAACTGATTTTAATTCACAGCCAAAAAGGATCCTTATTAATGACTGATAAGTAACTGCCCGTTTAAAGACTAAATAATTTATTTGTTAATACGTCTTGGCTACAAAAAGGAAAATGAAAAGAGTATTCATCCGCATTTTCTTGATCCCCTCAGGACTCCATTACTGATCCTACAGCCAGGTTTTACGTTATCTTTATTGACGGTCTCTGTATCTGCAATAATTCATTACTGTCTTTATCTTCGAACTTCATAACTTGATATTTTCTTGAAAAATTAAACTTTTTGGAGATTTGTAGGGAATCCTTCCAGGTTAAGACTTATTGTAAACGCAAGTTTAATTTATATCACATGTTACCATTGTTATCTACAGGAACACAGATATTTCCTTTTTTTAATTGTAGGAAGCGACTGAAATTGGTTATAACAAAGGGTAGGGGATCAAAAAGGTGTTGAGAATAACGTCTGGGTGTGAAAGCCTTCATTTGATTTTTGGAATCGGGTTGTACAATATTTACTAAATTGCTAATTTGCGTTCCAAAATTTAAATTTCATGATTCATCTCCTGGATCGCTTGTCTACGATGTTGTCCATCACTTATTGACAATGTTTTTGACCATGATGATTGGTCTTGTCACTTCACTTCACTTTTTCTTTCAATGGTTGAGATGGCAAACTGAGAACATACTTTATCTTACGGTCTCAACATAGCAATGATGAAATAGTCGAAAAATTTTTGTTACACATTAATAGAAATTTTTTTCGTTTGAGGAAGGGCCGTCGAAAATTTTATCCAGTTGGGAATATTGAGTTCACTAACTCAAGCGGAGATAGTTTCATATTCATTGGATTACGTCTTTAAACTAATTCCATGGGAAATTGGCACGGATTTTAATTGCCCAAATTAATTCCTCCTCCATATGTCGATGTTGATCTATTTTTAAGACTAATCACATCACCATGTGTAGACAGTTCAATTTTGTTTGCCCAGCCTCCGTTTAATCGACCAGATGCTATGGAATACTCATGCCTATCTCTTCAGACCACGTTATCATTTTTCCGATCTTCTCCATGCTGCATGGTAAGATTCTACTGACATTATGGGGATTCAGCTTTCTGCTGAATACATTCCGTTCTGCAAGCTTCTTTTAATTTATACCAAAATTCGCTACAGGAACACGATGGGGAGAGAAGATGGCTGTGTAAGCCATCAATCAGGTCGTCACAAGAGAATTGGAAGTAAGAAAGCACTTGCCAGTGCACAGATGAATAGGGAAGAAGAGCGACCATTGGGTAGAACAAGAAGGCTCAACCTAAAACATCATGATCATTGTGGCAAAATATTAGCTTCCCCATCATTTTTTTACTCTTTCGTGATTCTTGATCATTCTATCCCTCATGGTCTTATAGATAATTATACCCTTTCTATAAACGCTTATTTGGGCCATACTTCCTATGTCTGATACAAACAGATTTATTAGCGAAAAGCAATGAAAAGTCAGTTGAATTGAAGTGTAGATGTAAAGTTAACGATGGTAAAGTGGGGAAGTTTGTTGTCATTTAATTGGTTGGTTCTCGAATTCGTGACTTTCAAATTTCCTCACGAATATTTATATCTACTTATAACAATTTCAGTAGAACAACAAATATTTTACATTTCCTTTAGCCTTGCGAATGGTCGATGTGTTCAAAGTTCGCTCTCATCTTCCGCTTCTCCAGCTCTGATGTCGTCCGCCATGGCAATCAGTGCCATCCAACAACCTTCAACATCTAATGCCCTTGTCCCTCGAAACCTAACTCCTATCTCCACAGTGTCTCCTCAGAAATCTCAAATCCTAGATGCAGATGATCTAATTTTTGAAGATTTCGCTCGTCTACGCTTGATGGAGCAACAACAAAAACAGCAGCAACAATAGCAGTAATCAACTTCTCATTGATACCTATCAGTCGGTAAATCAGTAAAAATAATCGTGCTCCTATCTTTCCTTCAACCTAACTATACTCTATTCCTTCGCACAATCTCCGTGTTACTACCTCAAGAAGAAAAAGAATGTTGGAAACTGGGTTAAACGAGCCCTCTCTCCATTTGTACATAATCCATGCACTTCTGCATATATTATCACGAATATACTACTAATAAATATTAAAGTAGACATATATGAGACTGGTGATTTTATCACCTCCTCTTCCCTAATTTTCGAATACTTTTCTGTCTTTGTGGGCATTCACCCATAACTATGAGATTCTTCTATCTATCCCTTAACTTTTGATCCCTTTCCTCTTTCAATAAATACCACTCCTTTCTGCACCTCCAGTTTCTGACTTACTACTGATCCCTGCTTTTGAACGCTTCGCACAATTTGTGAGGCCATATATACATATATGTAAATTGACACATTTTATAATGAAGAGAGCTTTCTTTTTTATTTCTAACGGACTATTTGTAGTGCAGTATTGTGCGGTATTCCATAATAAGCAAAGGTATTTTAGAGAAAATTGCCCAGATCCACTTCAGGGTCGCAACTTTGGGACGTCAGCAGCTAGACTTCTGATTACCGTTTCAACTACTCTATAAGCAATATCCTCCAAATTTATTTCAGTCTTCACCAATAAGAACTGGAGAGATTGAGAATGGGGTTGAGATAAGTTGGTATTGTGGCTGATTTATTGGTAGGGAATATAATGAAGTTGTACTCTATCGGGGTCGGTAAATACTTTCTAATAACGTTTATGCAGACATAAGGATAGTAGTAACTATTGGATAGATCACAAAATACCGGGATTATTCAGAGCACTAAGACTTATTAAGTCCCATCCAATTATCATAATTTGTAAATCTTATAATCAGTTATATTCGTTTCAAAATTAGATTTGAATGCAAGGATATCAGGTTTCTAAAAAACTAGAGGTATGGAAAATAAAATATAAAGAGTTTTATCTTGATAATTTGAGGTATCACCATAGCTCTCTGTCATTTTCACTCTCAGAATAGTTGAGAATGAACAATTAAACCCGATTTTTACTAACGCAAGAAAGTATCCGATCTATTCTTCAAACCTTATAATTCCAGAAGAGCTTATCTGGGAGGAAGCGGATACTACAGAAATCAGCTCTTGACTGAGCCTTAGCAATCTTCCTAGGAGCTCAACTAGTTGCAATCAGAATTCCCTAGCATAAATTACCCCCAAAATTAACTAGGCTACATCCAAAGTAGTGAGAATACAGGATAAATCGTGTAGAGAGTTTACTGTAAATGATTAATGATTAACGCTACGCATCACGATTAATGATCGCTAATTGGCTGGGAAGTATCGCCCGCATTTGGTCGATACAGAGATTTGGTTTGCGCTTTCCAGAATGTTTTAGCGCTCGAGGTCCCTTTGGACAACCGTGGTAACATATTACACTCTGCACACCTTGCTCAATGGTAAAATAAATAAAACGCTTTCTTTTAACGGAATTTGCGTTTTGTGATATTTTTCTAACATCCTATCCCCATTTTTACCAGCATGAATACATCAATGATAATATATTAATAACTATTCATGGTCATTGTAAATTCGCTTTCACTTAACTTGTAAGACCCCCAGTGCAATGAGGTTAAGGCTGTCAAATTTACTTTAAACAAAGGGAAATTTAAATAGCGATTGTATTCGCGGCAGTTCCTCTCGCTGCTATCACTTTCTCCGTTTTTCTTTTGCATTCTATATTAAGCGTAGGACTCGGGGTATGTAAAAGATATTCTGTCCTATTTGCCTGTCATTTAAAACCAGTAAACAGTAACTCCAATCTTGCATGTACCTGCCAGGTATTCTGTTACACGTCACGCTTCCAACTCTGAGATGCGCTGGAGCCGGTAATTTGGCGTCTCTTAGATGGACTTTTGGCCAACCCAGACTTACCAGTCTGCAGCATAGTAAGCGATGTATCCATAGTTCTTATGATACTGCACTGGCGAATTAGGTAACAAACTCTCTTCTAACATAATTAACATGGAGATGCGAAATCTGCAAGTTTTCAGACAAAGTGACAAATATTTCTTTTGAGACGAATTGTTTGATTCCAATTAATGTTTAGGATCTTTTAGACTTTTTATTCGGCTTAATTTGTGTTATAATGTATGATCAGATCCTACAATCAGATATGGTACATCTGCTCAGACTCCAGAGAAAAAAACTAAGGTCTAACCGGGCGGGATTAGTTTAGTACCCAGACCATTTATTAATATAGTTAATAATCCATTTATACATAGAATTGGGTTTGGTCAGGTTGTTCGACCGGAGAAGATTGAGCCAATCACTGGACTCCATTATCCTTTCAAGGCAGAACGTGAATGGTCAGACAACTGACCAATAAGTAAATGATGGACGACCACGTCATGATTATAACTTTGAAGTGGTGTGCTGATGACAGTACTGATATTATACTTCCGATCCTTGTCAGAGCATTTTTCGCCTTTCAAACAACTTGTTTCAATTTAAGCCTAATTTTAACGTTGCAATGTAGCGATTGAAATGTCCGTGAGCTTAATTTCGTGCGTTTCTTTTCGGAACCACTTCACAAATCAATCAGCACACTTTTGATAGCGCCTCTCTGGAATTGATTTGGATTGGAGGATGGAAATGATGGCGCCGGTCGCATTATAGATGCACAGTTACCAACACTTAGGTTCTTATTATAAAACATTTTACTTTTGCCATGGATAATGAAAAGTAAATATCAATATAATCCACTTTATTAGACTAGTAATAGCCGGGCAACTAATAAATAGACACACATAGACAATTACATATATAAATGAGAGGAAATTAAGACGACTTCTTCTCCGGCGAAACAGTAGAGGCTTTAGCTTGAGCGTTAGTTGGGAATACTTCAAGATTTGGAATACTCTTGAAGACAACAGCAACAAGAATTGTAGCTCCAGCCCCAAGTGTAAAAGTTGTGGTGGTTCCAACTCTCCACATCAAAGTTCCAACCAGGCTAGGTCCAACACAACGTGCTAGACCGTTGATTGAACGGAAGATACCCATAACTTGTCCCTGAAAGACAAAAGCGCTACATATTTTCCGATTTCGGTAGTACTATTTAAATTATCATTATTTCGACATCAACCTGTTGTTGAGATCCAATTGAAAGCGAAGCAAGACTGTTAAACGTTGGAGAGAAGAGAGATGAAGTAACGCTGTAGAACAGTAGACCGGTATAGAACATCCATTCGCTTATGGAGAAACCAAGAGTCAAGTAAGCCATAACTTGAAGGAGCATGGCCTGGGAAAACGAGTCAGCAGTGGTAGCGCTAATCAAGGAATTTAAATGGGATAGGGGAGAGGGGGGAGACTAGGTCTGAAGACTTACGGTCAAAACTGTCTTAATCTCGCGGCCACCTTTAAGGTACTTCATAATCCCATCTTAAAAATAATAAGCAATTAAAGGCAGTTTAAAAATGATACTTTTGAGAAGGGTAACGTTAACTTACGTTGAACAATAACCATCGAAACGCCAGTGAAGAGGAAGATATGAGATTGTTTTTCGCTAAAGCAGAAAAAAAAACGTCGTAACCACAGGTCAGTTTATGTTTGGCGACAGTCGTTTATGTTTACCAAGTTTCAGTCGATTGAAAACTTAGTTTTAACCGGTGGCTTAAAATTTGCCTACGTAATTGTTCAAACAATCGTGGAACATATCAAAACTTCAATAATTGTGAGAAAGCTACAACGGTTCATCGTAGAAACCCTAAAAGAGCGTAAGATTAGAGAAAATCAAGAAACCAGAAGTTTACTTCATCTGAGTCACGTATTCTTCAGGCTGCCTGCTGACAAATTCCTTGGTTATAAATAGCTGACAATGAACCTTACGTCGGTGTAGTTGATAATGCATAGACTTCTTTCATCAACAACTTCATCATCAAAGACATTTTTTACAAAAATATGCATTGTCTTATAAGTCTAGCCTGTCAATACGGTAAGTGAACATTCGTACGGGATACAAAAGATGAATAGGGTGATGAACAGCTATCAATTAACAAATATTGACCAGTCTCATTCAATACACAGGATTGTTTCTGATTAGAATATTTGAATTTATAGCTATAGTGCAGTAAGTTGGCATGGCGAAAGGGTTTCATCCTCAATTTCTTTTTTTAAATGCACAAAAATATTTGGTATGACACGATTTAATGTGATATCCTAACTACACAATCCCTTTTCACATTCCAGCAAGAATTAGACAAATAACTTTACAAACTATTACGTCAGATTAAACCTAAAATAATTCAATCAACAATATCCCAACTCCATTACAAGCTTTTAAGTAGTTCTAGATGTTGAAACGATGATTTAGCAGTAAAAGAATACGCCTGCAAAGGCGTCACGACTAATCCTATGCAGATTTGCAACACAAAATCATGAAAGCAAATTTAAAAAGTATAGAAAATTAAGAAATCGAAAAAGTCGTACTACATATGCATGTCGAATTACTCAAGTTATCTCGTATACCAATGGCTAATAACGAACCTTATAAAAATATAACCAGATTATAGATATTCGTCTTCTGCGATACCTAGTGAAGGATTTATTTCAAAAATTATTTTTGTCACAGAGAAATTGATTAATACTCTCAAAAAAAATAGGATTTTCAAGCGATTAAATAAAATTACGCAATATCCGGTCAGACTATGATCTGACTACTAGTAATCTAGTAAAAAAACGAATTCTCGCGTCATTAAGACACTTCCAAAACAACCAATAATAAATAAGCTCAAGGGAAAACTAGTGCTCACCTTAATTTTCTCAAATCTCCTTCCCAACTATAAGCGATGTTGGCAAGAAATGATGAAATAACAGAAATGGATTTACCAAACCTTAATTCAACCTCTGATCAATCAAAATCGTACAAATCTCAACTTCCATTGGCGAGAGCAAAGAAAGACAGATAATGTCAAAACTAGGTGTTCACCAAACTGGCTACAATTGCAAATTGGATTTCAACTATTTTTGTGATGAGTTCATTTTTATTCCTAATTTGTCGCCAAACTTCAAGTACATTGACCATAAAATCTCCGTACCCCTATTTAGAGAATCAGCAACTAGAAGGCATAGCTATGGACCCGGGTAAGGTAAATACAAAATGAAGTAATACATAACCCAATCTTATAAATCACATCAGGCCGTCAAAATGGGTTAATACAGGACCACCGGTGATAGAAAGACTCTCACCTAATTTCACATGAATCATTATGGTAGACATGATGGTATTTCCTCAAAATGAAATTTTCAAGGAATTTCAAACACCACCATGGTCTATCGGAAAATCAATAAACACACCCAGTATATCCGAATCTCTGTTGAGCAAGAAAGAGAAGTGAACACTCAAGTCCAGAGTAGAGTGACATATGAAGGAAAAGAACTTGCGCCATTTTCTGCATTTTTGCTCGCGCTAAAAAAATTTTTTACAATTATAAATGTTCATTCTTGAAATCATGTGTAAATTAATATTCGTCAGGAAAAAAACCCACTTTGATAATCTTCAATTCCATGGAAGCGGAAAAGTTCAATCGGGTTTAGAATCTTCAGTGACTGCCAAAGTGATCTCTTTGGAGCCATCTAAAAACAGAGATTATCAAATGACCAATAAATAATTGAATTAAGCAGGTAGGTCGAAGGAAATTACCTTCTTCTCAGTATCTTTCTTAAGAGTGGCGGTTTCTGGAAACGTGAAGAGCATGAGAAGATCAATACAAACAAGAAAGGCGGCAAAAAGACCGATATGAGGTCCGAGAACACTTCCACTGGACTCTTTGCTGAAGAAGAGCTTGTTGAGGATCCAGCTACTAGCTTTTGGACCGACGGTAAAAGCCAAGGAATAAGCAATTCCCAGAGATGCCATGGCGCCTGTTCTAGATTCTCTGTCAGAAACATCTGAAATCATAGCAGAAAGAATTCCAACGTTTGCTCGAGTTGCACCAAGCAAAATTCGGGCAAGAAGGAAGAATACAATGGACACTCCAGAGCTTGCAAGTAGAAGATGGGAAAAGATGTGCATAATCTATTTAAATAAGGCAGAATTAATAAATAATATGACCTACGCAAAGCATCAGAAGGACAGACTTTCTTCCCATTGTGTCAGACATTGCTCCAAAAGTTGAAGAGCAGATATACTGTGTGAGGGACATAAGAGAGGCTGCGCAACCTTACATGAAGATTATATTAAAGAAAATCGGGGGACAACATACTTCCGATGAATGTTGCATCCTTGGCTGAAAGTTCAACTCCCCCTTTAGCCCGGAGAATTTTAGTATGAACAAACTCCCAAACAGCTTTAAGGCCAGCCTAAGAATTGACTAAATTCAAAAAATTAATTTTTCTCACATCTTTTTCACATAATTCTTTAATAATTGTGGGAAGCCATGGTAGCATAAGTGTCGAAGCTACCAAGTCGATGAAAAGGTAGGTGACCATCATATATATTATTAACTTCATTGTTCTGTTAAGAAGAAAAATAAAATGGCTTAGGTAAAAGTGGAATAAATAAACATAACTGTCTCATTTATATAGTAAAACAATCAAGTTTATCGAAAAAATAGTACCAGACTCAGAAACAACACAGTAAAAGATGACGTATCGAAAAATAATTCGAGATCGATTTACAAAGAGGTAGACCTTGAAACGATGAGTAAAAAGACAAATCAGAAATCTTGTTTTTTGGTAAAATTATGAAAAATTGGAGACAAATGTTTTTTAATTGATTTTTTCATGCATCCTATAGGTAATTTAACATTTTTTTAAGATTTACATTTTCATTTTTCACCAAAAGACCTTTATACTTAAGTAATTTCTTCAACGACGTATGATCTTCTTACATCATAAAATTCTGCTATTTAGTTAAACATAAGCAACATAAATAATTGCGTTTAACATTTTAACCGTTATGCTGCTCCTCAGCAATTAATCGGATGAAGAAAGTGAAAGAGATATTGAATAAGTTACATGAAAATTACTGGAATTAAATTTTGCATATTTTGAGACCAATCATGTATTAACCACTGGAATCATTTCATGAAATATTTGCTTTCTGCTATTGAGCTATTTTCATGTATAATCAGTACGATCAAATATTCTGTTCGAAATTTTTATACCGTAATCTCTGATTAGACAGAAGTGCGCAAACCGCAACGGCAAAATACATAATAACCATATTTGACAGTTGCCTCAGTTAATTTATTAGAAACCTCTTAAGACCCGATTAAGTATTTTCAAATAGTAGAAAACTTAATAATCATCAACAGCATGTTCTAATAAACATCGTAAACTGACAGAATTTTTATTATTTATTTTTGAGGTTTTAATTACTTCTGTGGCACACAAGTTCTTCGGGTGGCAAAGACTAACAATAAAGAATAGGTTAAAAATATTGAAATTGAAAGGCATTTTTTGATCTACATTGGGAAAGTAATGTTATTATTTCAGCGAATTACCACTAATTTTGCTTTGATGAGTGATTCGTGGATGAATTTTATTTATTTCCATCTCCATTTCCAAACAATCTTATGAAAAGACTGGAATTGGTTCCTACGACAACATTAACCGTGAAATTCCTAAATGTGTCGTTTCAAACGTTCCTGTCTTTCTAAAACTTGAAACAACCGGAAATTTGGCCCTCCGGCCACTACGAAACTGCTGACCTTATCTTTTGTTGCTACTACATTATTTTCCGGAGTTTCTTAAACCACATAGCTAAGCTACTAATATTCTAAGTGTGAAGTCACTTTCAGTAAATATTTCGAGATTAAATTAACAAGATATACGATTTTGAAAGAAAATTGGTTTCGATTTTCCAAGTTTTAATAAAAGTAATGTTTATCATGATGGGTATATAAGAAATGAAAAATGGCGATGTCCAATGACATTTTATGAAATAATGTTCCAAAAATTTCAAAATGAGTCGATTTGGTTTCAGGGGAAAAAAAATAACAATTTTCGATGAAATGCAGTTTACTCAACGCAACATTAATATGTGACATTATTTTGTTTTAATCCACATCTGAGTCGTATCCATGAGAAGTCTGACGTGGATTCCCAGGTTTAGCATTTCTTGGCTGAATCTTCTGTTGATTTTCTTCTATATAGCTCGAAGTTACTGGTTCTTTGAGGTAACTAGAAGTTGTTCCAGATTTGCTCTAGAAATAAACAAAAATCTATTTGATTTAACTTATAACACTCTTACTTGAGCTTGGCTACTATTGGTAGACGACGTTGTATAAGATGTTTGAGGATGATAGTTCGACCAATCATATGGCTTGTATCCAGAATTTGAGCCTTTGCCCAAATCATCAGCGTCAGAAAGCTGGAATTGAATTATAGTAAAGCTTTATAATCATAAGAGATGAAACATTAGGCATTTAATAATTAACAAGTCTTACGTCGGATTCATTCACTTTTGATTTTACAGCCGGGGAATGCTGTGAACTGAACTGAGATATTGGTTGATTCTTGGACTGCGCATCATTGGAGGCCATTTTCGGCTCAAAAGTCGACTGAAAAAAATAATGATGTAGATCAATAACACAGCAAATAAATCCATTATTCTACTTCTGCTATGTTTTCTTAGATCAGGACTAAATGTATGCATAATTATTTTAGTTTATCTAAATAATAGTATTCGCAAAGGATTGATGTCGGAAAATAATTTCCCTTAAATTCAGTAACTTGAGGCGTTCGTTTAGGCAACATGGGATTTACTACTTAATTGTTGACAGTAGAATAACATAAACAAGAAAATGTTTTTCAAACTGCATACCTATTTACAGAAAACGCTTACATTTTGAGCTGAACTATTTTTATTACTCGTTCCCATCTTCTCAGCCTTGTCATGAATTGAATTGATAAAGACGGCCTGAACGGGCGTGATGTGAATTTCACCTGCTTCATCTAGCCAGTCCTGAAAATAGAAAAAAATTTTTCAAAATTCGTTATAAACGATTGGAGAATAAAATGACTGGTTTGTCGAATATTGATTCCATTTCTGTACAGTGACTCGTAAAACTCAACAGGAAACCTATGCAACTACTGTAATCTCACAATTCCTAGAAATTGCCACATCGTTAACTATATTAACACAAACACTTAGTGAATTCCATTAATTTATATCGAAATATTTCATTTAAACTTGAAGTGACTTGAATTTAACTGGAATTTCACGAACTGAGATGCTCTGCAATGCAATCTCAAGTTTTTAAAAATCAATTTAAAAGGAAGTAAATTAAAAAAACTCTCGAGATGGATATTAATCTAAACTGTAATAACGTTTTTTGTATTTTTACCGGTTTCTCCCCACTTTCATAAGTTTGGGCATAGACCTTCGCTGTCATCATAGTTGAAATAGGCTCTTTCTCGATTTTAGAAGGAGGCTCATAGAAAGATTTAGCCGGGGATGCTTTGTAAACATCTTCATCAGAATCACTTCCTCCATCTCCAGCCAATGAAAGAAGCGCATTCTTCTGCTTTTTGTCCACACGTTTTTCTTCAGGAACATACCATAGATCTGGCTCATGTTTTTCCTCCTGGCTCGGGGCTTTCTCGGTTATTGAAACATTTTTGGCTGAAATTGGACCCTTGGTACTCTTTGTTTCAGGCGCTGGAGCTTTGCCTTCCATCTCTTTGATGTAGTTATAAGCAGCCTTCAAACGATTGTTTAAATCAACGATCTGTACAATGACAAAATATGCTTGTTAAAGTGTAAGCTTAATCGTCACTTTGAAAGGCTTAACAAGATAGTCATAGAGTCGGATTAAGTTATTAAATAAGCTATCTCACATTTGCCATTGGCTTTTTCCAAAAAAAATACAAATTTTAAAAGTGAAGATTTTGAGAAATTAATACAAAAATGAAGCCTCTTAGAGGGAAAAATGCTTGATATTTAAGGTTTAGAAAGTTCATTTCTCAAAGATAAAATGCAAAGTATATTTTATTATTTTATTTGATTTCAAGGTCTAAAATTGAGCAGCATTTTTGAAGTAATTGAATATATGAATGTGTTAATATTTATGCACGATAAAGTATGCAAAAAGTAATATTTAATAAAGCAATCTTTATTTACTGACTTTGAGATTATGTTCTTCCCAGTTCCATCTAATATTAGCGAGTTTCGAGTTGCCTTCAGAACCAGACACAGGTCCTTTCGAGGTGTTGCTATTGATGCGTTGATAGTGCCGCGGTACGATCGGTTCACCTTTGGTGCTTCCATTTGATGTGGTCATCAGCTTGGCAACAGGAGCAACTGGGGGCTCATATTTTGATTTGTCCTCAAAGTTAACAGTTTGATTGAAATCCTCTAATTCATGATAGAGAGCTTGTATGTCATCAATGAGTTGTCGGCACTCTTTGTCCTTTATTCTGTGGAAATCTGAAAGTCAAAAACATGTAATTGCAAACTTAGTTTTACAGTATGTGCTAGTAAATTAAATTCAAAAATGACCTATACTGTATATTTTTAGTCTATTGGTTGCATGAACCAGAAATATAAATGATACATTTAATTAATAAGGGAAAATGATGACAAAACGGGCAAAGGTGTATCAAAATATAACGTCAAAAAAACGAAAATTAAAAAATATATGTTCAAATAAGAGTAGAACTACGTGTGTATTGCTTTTATAAAATAGTTTATTTTAGGTCAGTTTGACTAAAAAGTAGATATTAATTCGGTTTTGTTTAAATACGAGGGTGTTTGAATGACTGGTAATGGCATCTATTTGAGCCGAAAAAAAATATTTTAAATATATTCATACTATTACATTTTTGGATAATAACGTTGGCATAAATATAGTAGCATTATGCCACTTTTGTATACTTACCAGCAGCCGAAGATTTGAGGCCGACACCGGAACGAAGTTCTTGAAGACATTTGATTGTTTCATTCCTTTCCCTAAGCTCTTCTTCGAGAGTTTTCAGTTCAGTCTCCAAAACTTTTGCTTTATCATTTGCATTGAGTCCCTTTACCTTTTCAGTCCAGTGAAGGGTTTTCTTTGTGTCAGTCGTAGTATTTTTGTGTGTGTCTTCCTTCTGAAATAGAAAATATAGACAAAACTTCAGGAAAGGCTTATGGAAAGGTCCATTTCATATTAAAATAATTAAACATATTATGAATATATAACATCCTGATTTAATATTTGATGTTTTAATTTTCAGAATTGAACGTTTTAACCGTTCCATCACTAAACTGACGACCAAACATGATAGTATGATTTGGTGGTTATCAAGTTAGATTATTTATAATAAAATATAAATCAAAAAGTGATGCTTAGAATTAGTGTTTTCAAAATGGCAATTTAAAACTTTACCCAGTAATGGAACATCATGAACTTAAGAAAGTGAATGAAATTAATGTTTGGTGTATTTATAGTTGCCATGGGCTCGATGTTTCCCACCGACAAGATGAGTGAATATTCACGTAATTTAAGTAAAAATAATATTCGTGGGAAGAAATTTAACTGAATGGGTGGCGTAAATATATCGAGGTTACAAAACGAAGTATGGAACAAGCTAAATCACGAGTGTAGGTTACCTTCGTTGTTGTGCTATTGTTTTTGGAGAAAATATTTCCAAATTTCCATGTACTTGTTGTGGATTTTGTTGTTGCCGTTGTCGTTGGACCTTTCGTTGTTGCGGATTTCATAATGACGCGACCAGTTGGTTTGCAGATAAAAGTTATTAAATTCAAAGATATCACGATTGTGCTTATATATCTGTGAGTAGATACTATGAGTTAAACCACTTGAGATCGCTGACCCAATTGGCTCAAATATAGTCATGTGCTACCCTGATTTTATGCAAATTTGGTGCACTGGCTTTTTGTCTTCCAGATTTCATTGTTATTTAACTTATACTTGGAGAAAACACTTCATTCTGTCTGCCTAAACAAGTTACTCCAGAATTGCAAATTACGTCTAGAGCTATTGATGTATCTTTAACTCCTTACTTGAACGACCGTTGGATTATTGTAAATTGACGTTCTTTTTCTTGATTGACTTTCAGACAAATTGAATATTCGAAAGTTATTACTTTATTAAAAAGATAATAAATCAAAATTGTCATGTTTTGCAGATTATCTTAATTATTGATATTTATTAATCCATATCTTGTAATGAATATATTTCACTCTTCATCCTAGAATAGAGGAAGGGAGTTCCGTTGAAAGCAGAATATCCAGACTCTACATGTGGACAAGAGCACTAAACACATATTAGAATGAATTTATTAGGAAAATACATCTATGTGTAGATGAATCAATCCAGATAATATGTCAGTAGTATAGTAAAGAAGAAAGTGAAATTCCCCGATATTTCTCAAACTCATTAAAGTATGTCATACCGGCTCACATTGTACCATCCCCTTTGTAAACCAAACTTAATCAGTGTGTTTGGCCATCCACATCCCTGGAAGTGCTTAGAAAAGGTTTGATTTCATGATCTTTGACTTTGCACACATGAACTTCAACAGCTGCACCGCCAACGCACCAACTTCAAGATGCAGACATTTTAATCACTACTAAAGTGTATGACTAACCGATTTCTAGAGCGTGCTTAGAATTAATAGAAGGTAATGAAATAAGTTTGCATACAATCAATTATCAGCTTTCGAATATTAAATTCCATTTACAATTTTGAAGGCTCTTTCAGAAATACATAGATGAAATCAAATCCCTAAGTAAATAGAAGGGAACAGTTTATATATAATCAGCCTCTTTGTTTACTATTATATGACAGTGGAAAATTGTTAAAATATCAAATATCTGTCAATTTATGATTGTAAACTTGTTCCGTTTGGAAGGGAAAAAATAACAGCTGACGGGGACTGTTGGGTTTTTTGCCGTGTTCTATTAGATAATATCTTTATTGCAAGTATTCATAGCAAAGCTAAAAGTCATACTTCATAATGATGAGGGGAAAAATAATGACACAAGGGATGGTAAAATGGTTCAAAGAAGAGATGATGAGCAAGAATAAGAGAAGCAGAATTTCAACGAATCTGGTGACTTTCCAGACTCCTCATGTGTCTGCTTTTTATCGCATTTTTTGTATGTAAAGATGACCTTTTCCACAGCATAAAAAAACAGAAAGATACAATTTCATGTAATTTCGTAGACATTCTCTTCCATTTATACTTTTTATCAAAATGTCTCCTAATAAGAGACCCTGTTGGTTGGTGGATCATTTACGGTGTTAGAGGTTCATGATGGTCAATCTGCCAATGCCTTTTCATCATTATTTTTGAGAAGTTGATGAACTCAGTGTTCCAGACAACCAATTTTCCTTTGGAACTGTACATTTAGATGAGTTCAGTGTTCAAGAACGTAAGATATTGATTTATTAAAGAGATTCAAAATCCAAACCTCGCCAATCTTATACTCATATAAAATGGTCACTATTGTTAACCAGCTGATCACGGTTCCACGTTGAATGATAATAGACTTCCGCCGTAATCCGTGTGAAATTAAAAATAAATAAACTTGTGACTCAGCAAACTGAGAGAAAAATAATAAAGTGGAGTAAACCTAAATTACAGCTGTCATTTCATGACTCTACAGCCCGTTAAAAGAAGTTTTATTTCAACACCCATCATGGCGACGGTTTAGCATTCCCAAGTCTCAATACCGAGAAACCGGTATTATGTTACCCTCTTCTTGATGTTGATACTAGTTCGGTTGGTGCTGCCATTCACTGCATGTTAATTAAATCAAAGATCACTCAATTGTCATAACCAGAAGTTGTCCATAGCGCCAGCAACGCAAAATAACTTTAAAAGGTAATTAATTGAACAGATCAAGATTATAGGCTATTATTACTAATGAGATACATTTGTCTGGTGAGATTTTACTCTTGAACAAATGCCAGCATTTGGATAACACGACACCAACTCCATCTTACTATAGATCTTAGGGCACGCAACAATTAAAAATAACGCTTTTGTTCATACCGCGTGGTTTTGATTTTATAGCTCTACACTGAGTCAATCATCCGTCATCATCCGCTTAATCATACCCTTCAACAAGGTAAACCGGAGTTTTTCTCAAGTAATTTGAGTGCAGTTTACAGATATCCACTTCAAAATATACCTCACCAATAACTGGTAGATCATCAAGCTCAAACGTCATAACCCATCGACTAATTAGAATATTTTGAGTGTGATCGCATTTTTGCGGTAATAAATAAGTATAATTAGAATTGAAATAGTGGTAAACTTAACATTGAATTTGGAATTTTAAATTCAATTATATTATTTATACTTGTTTGTGCGGTTAATATCTGGGATAAAATGAGGAAATAATGATTATTTTAAAATGTGAACAAATGAAAGTAATAGAGAAATAGGAAAAGAAAATATGATTTGCGCTTTTATTTAAATCAGCATCGGCACTTCCAATTCCCTCAAAAATTGCTCACAGTTCTAATTTGAATAATCGTTTAGCGATTTTTGTTGACATTCAGTCTGATGACCAGAGGAGAAATCTTTCTTGCTATCATAAGAAATTTTATGACAAATATCTGTTCCATGTGTCCTTTGCAATTCACAATATCGTTAACTTGGTTAACATATCAAACTAGAAGTTCGACTTCCAACTAATGCGTTATTGAATGAAATTGAAGGATTAGTTTAAATATATTTTTCAATCCCTTTTAGACAATATATTAGTTCATTTATTCTCTGCAAGTACGAGGAGAGATTGATAATAATGTAAGTATTAATAACGGCTCTAGGTAAGATGAAGGATTGGGAATTTCTCACAAGAACTCAGAGATAACGCATACTGGCTGGACTAAATCTTAGTAATGTTGTAGGATTTACGATTATTTGGGTAGTCCTAACGGTAGTAGAAGTCATTCATACTTGAGTGGCAGTATTTCAATATCGGGACTCATGTAAACTCCAAGCATTCCAAATCAGAGGAAAGAGAAGGAGAACCGGGAGAGTGTGCAATGAGTACCAAAGATCTGTATACAATTGGATACAGCCGATAAAAACTGAATATGAATTGTTACCATGTATTTAAATTTCAAAAGAGGAAGCACGACATAATTAATGATTACTTGGAGATCAAAAGAAAGATCAGAACAGAGTTTCCAGGAAATGCAAAGAGTCACTATCAAGGAGAAAATGAAAGTGCACAAATCATTAAAATTTTTTTCCTTGGTGATATTGGCATTTCTGTATCATATTTTTTTCTTTTTCATTATTGAAAATGACGATTAATTATTACATTTTTAATCCGAAATAATGAATAGCCTCGTATATTGAGCAATTTTTCCGAGGTAACTGGATATTTTTCTAAAAGTTCTAACACCTTTAACCTTGTTTTCGCCTTCTTCCCTGTTGCCATTGCTTTATTTTGAAACGCGATTTTGAAAAAGAATTCATTATTTTAAAAGCTGATGAAAAAAATGTCCTCGAAAACAGATAAACTTTAAAAAATCCGGTAAAAGCAGCACGAAAATTTCGTGAAACGGAAAGAGTCTAGAGAATTTATGCTGCATCAACGCAGGAAAGCTTCTTGAAACTAATGGAAAGATTTATGAACCATCTAAACCTGAATCCTGGACAATCAGAAAATGCCATCCCTAAATTATGCAATAAAAAGCTCGTTTTACAAATCAATGAATTTCACCCTTGTCTTGAAGTGGATCTTGATTCTAACATCTGGCTTGATAAATGCAGTGGTGTGTTCAGAAAAGACTTGGTTGACACCCCCAAGGGAAAGAGAGTTCAACTTCTTCTTCGGCGACGTGGGACCGCGGAATACAAGAAGTTAAAAAACTAAACGGAATTAGATGACCTCAAATTAAAGGAAGCAGTATCCATCATCTGCAAACTGTTCGGGGAAAATCACCGAAATTTTGCAAGTGCTTCAAATTTCTGACATTAGCTAACAGGCCTGATGAGCATTGGATTGATTATGCTACTCGGATGAATAAAGACTTTGATCGATCAAACTTCAAATCCATTTCAAATAGTCCATTTAAATATCTTTCGTTCCTTGGTGGTGGGCGAAATTCCTGCTATTCAGATGTCTATGTAAGATTTCTTAATATGATGGAACAAAATCATGATATCCCCCTATGAGATTGTGTTATGAATTTCAAAGCGTGGACGTCGTCCAAGACGGTAAAGCTATCATCACGAACATAGTTATGTCAGGAGAATTGCACAACCGGCCATAAAGAAAAACGGACGGGAATTATTTAAAACAAGAAATCTCCATCACTGTGCTAACTATGCGTTGAAAAGCACCATTGAAGAGATTTTCTTTGCAGAAATTACGATTGTAATGTCTGTGGAAGGAAAGGACTTAAAGAAGCGAAAGGTCATATAAAGAAAAAAAGACCGAAAAACCTACTGACTCTTTTAACTCTCTCAGTGTTATTAGCTAAAACTATGAACCAGAAGTCCCCAGTAACCCTGATGAATAATAATAAGGAACACAAGTGGCAATTGAATGGTGTCTTTTGATCTCAAGAAAGACAAGGAGAATCTCGAACTGTCCGGTGCTGAAACCTACAAGCCAAATAGCCCAAAACGCTTCGAGTGAAATCCTGAAATCAGGAGGTGAAGTTAATGTCAAATTTGTTATAGTTATTAGCAAATTCCTGAAAAAGTCATCGTAACAAATCAACCTGACCTAGATATTTCGGGTCTCCATTGGCTGGACGAATTGAAGCTTCTGAAGCAATTTACCTACTTGCTTGTCGAAAAATGATCTGTCATTCGGAAGTGGGGGTCGAAAATAGCTCAAATAAAATTATAAAGCGGAACAAAAATCACAAGAAGAATTCCGGGGAAGGTGTTAATAAAACATGTAGGGAATCTGATACTAAAGTAACCGAAATGAATAATACATAATTTAAAGATTTTCTTCAGATTTCAGAAAGAACCTAGATCAATGCAAGTAAATGAAATCAAACCAGTACCTGCAAGAAAACGCGAAACCAGTTGTCCGTCTGAAGCACCCAATTTCCTTCTCTGGTATACAGCTGTGAGAAGATGAGCTGTCACAGCTAGTAAGAATTGATGTGCTACAACCGGTATCCTACTCTAAATGAGTTGAGCCACTTGTGGTTGCAGGATTCATTCGTGCCGATCTTTCCACTGGTCTAAATACAGCTCTTGTAGATGACCACCCATTGCTGAAGATATATTTGTAACTCTCAACGATGACACATGCTTTGTGAAGTTGAGTGCATCAGAGGCTTATCTGTAGGTCGAGATCGAACCAGAATATCACGAATATCTGACTACTAAAACACACCTGAATCTACACCAATTAACCGGACTTCCGTTCAAAGTGAAAACAGCTCCTACTATCTTCCACCACAAATTGGGCAATTTGATTAATGGACTAAAGATCACAGCTGCATATCTGGATGATATCATTTGTGGTTGGGAGAACGGAAAAACGACTCACGTAGTGAATTAAATGCCTGTTTGAATGCATTACCAATTATGATTTCCATCTGAGGCCAGGGAAGTGTTGATTCTTAAAATCCACAAAATGATCATCGCTTTACTCTTATGACTCATCACAAACTCTCGCTATCAATTTTTGGATCGAAGAAAGGCATACCTACATATTCAGCGAACTGTCTTCAGTGCTGGGCAATCATTTCGACAGGATGTGATTTCGAAATCTAATATTGGAAGACTACTGAGTTCGAACAATTTGACGGATTATCACAGTTAACTGCGGCTCAACAAACACTCTATTAAGAAATCGCCATCGTCAGTGTATCTCTGGAAAAGCATGCAAACTACATCCTGGTCGACTGCATCCAGGGTATTCCCGTCACGATTTTGGAGATAAGGCACGCTTTAACGGAAGACTCAGACTTCAGATAAATCACGAAATTTGTGAAAATAAAATGACCATCCTCATCGTTAAAAGGGGACTTGATTGGATTTATTCCATCGTCAAAAGACATTATCCACTTTCGATTCCTCTTTGATGCTTATTGAGGGAGTTTTCCTACTCGCTACACTCCAGCAAAGAATTTTTTCTAGTTATCCAGGAATAAGTCGAATGTTAACGTTAGCAGGAGGACATAAATATTAGAAGGGAATGGACAAAGACATGTCAAATGTCAAAATGCTACCAGAAGCCCTACAGGTGAAAAACCAATGCATTGGTCTTTGACTTTTCTGGTTCCATCAATGGTGTCGTCTACTTATTATTGGTGGACTCACACTCCAAACGGCCGGAAGTAATGTCAGTACCGTCAACAAATACTACGATGACTATCATTGTCCTTAACCGCATCATGCATCTTCACGACGCATGATGTCCCAGAAACTCTGGTGTCAGACAGTGGAATGCAGTTCTGTTCGTCGCAGTTCGAAGAATACTGCAGACAAACCACTATTGATCACATCCCCACCTCCTCATATCACCCACAATCAAACTGTCAGGCAGAGCGATTTGTCAGCGCCTTCAAATGGGCCCTGCTGAAAGCAAAGAGGGAGGGAGTGTTGGAGGGAGTTATTTGAAAGTTCCTACTGACCTACAAGACGATTCTTCATCCGATACTGAGTGGCAAATCGCCGGCAGAACTACTAATCAGAATGAACAAGTGAAAATTCATAAAGAAGTGTGATCACTACCGGTAATTTCGTATTTGCCAGTGATTTCTCAATCGGTCACTCACGTATGGCTGGAAGTTTGGTCAAACAACGAGGAAGAGCCATCAATGAAATTTAGGTAAATGATGCTATTTGTTTCAGGCGTAAAAAACAATTGAGAAAACGTATTGTGGGAATTGAATCGACGTCGATATCAACCTCACTTTACCTCTTGTTGGGTACTCTCAAACTTCTAGCGAATAAGTCGAATAACATCCGAGAAAAAACTCCGGAATAACAAATACGCTACTTAAAAACACTCG
Source organism: Hymenolepis diminuta (assembly GCA_900708905.1). NCBI lineage: Eukaryota > Metazoa > Platyhelminthes > Cestoda > Cyclophyllidea > Hymenolepididae > Hymenolepis > Hymenolepis diminuta. Next base: position 137,538 of record CAADRB010000064.1, on the reverse strand, counting down.
TCGAAAGCCCAGAAGACTTCAAATGAACTCGAAGTTAAAGTCATACGAGGAAAGAGCAACTTAAAAAGAGGAGATAAGAAACTGAAAGTATGCAAAGGAAAAATTTTTTTCTGGACGATATTAACATTTGATTTTATATTTTCTTCCTTTTCATATTGGAAGGGAATTATTTAATTATTTAATTTAATTTAATAGCATAATTTAATAAATAATTATTAATTAAATTTTCATCCGAACTAATGAATAACCTCGTATATTGAGCAATTTTTCTGGGGCAACTGGATGTCTTTATAAAAGTTCTAACACCTTTATCCTCGTTTTTGCCTTCCTCTCTGCTGCTATTCTTGAGGATATTCTGGGATTGGAAGCTGAAGTTGCATTAAGCATTAAAGATCATAGCAGCTGACTAATTAAATCAATCATGTTTTTACCGGTTTCCAAAAAATATGGCTCTCTAACAGAATACATTTCAGGTAGGATTGTAACAAAATTCCTATTTATTTAACAAGAATTTTATCAACTGGTTTGCTGATGCTGACGAAGAGGTAGTCACTGATGTAGGCATTGGAGCGTCATGATTAATGGCTTTGTGGTTGACCTTGCGATACGCCTTTGGTGATAAGCAAAGTTAAATGTTTCTTGCAAAAGAGATGAATTCATTATCACATCGCCACTGTGATTTACAAGAGTTTGAAGAAATCCTGAAAATCGCACAGTGTTTATTGCCACTGAATTTATTAATTTCACGGAAAAGGACTCATTTTGTTTTCAGTTTAACTTACTAGTAATAATGTATGAGTGGGATAAGAGTGATTGATTTGCTCTGACTGAGAGATTAGTAAGTACTGAGAAAATTGTATGATTAAAAGCAAAGCTTGGAAATTACGATTTCATCGTTCAAAGGAAGAGCTGTAAGCAAAATTAAAGCATCAATATTTAAGAAGGTCGAAAAGGTATGATCTATTTAGATTTCGTTTGATTCACATCTTTACATATTACTTCAATTCATAGATCGATTAGTACCGTATTTTGGTAGGATATGATCATGCCCGTATGCGAGCAACCATAAGGATAAAAAATTCAAACCTGCTCAGGTAGTCCCATTCCGATAAACATGTTTCATAATCTTCGGAATACCGGTTGAACACCATGTAAATAACATGTATTATTTCTCGAAATTTCACAAAAATATCTCAAATTTTGGTGAGCGTAACTGAGATAAATATCGTGGAATTGTTCTGAATAGTAGTACTGGTTATTCCGTGTAAATATTCAGTTTCCTCTTATCGAAGTATCTTCTGATACAGAAGTTTTAAAAATATCTTAGTGTGAACGCATAGTGATTAACATTTGCCAAATCAGAGGTCACAAGATCGGTGCCTATCGGTACACATCTAGTGGTGTGAATGACCAATCGTCCTGGTTTATTTTATTCAACAAGTCCCTTTCCTCTTACCACATCAAGTCTTTTGAACACTTCTCCCAATGGGTTTGGGAAGTTTTAAGTGATATTAAGTTGGTTTTTAAAATTTGCCTTCCATTTGATTTAAATAGCAAAGAATATATTTGGAAGCTTACTGTAAAGGGTGTAATATCCATCAATTAGAGATTATGAATGTATTAAATAATAATGGTAATCTGAACTGATAATACTGTAACATTATTTTAAGTCTTGAAATTGTTGTTCCAGAGATGCAGACGATGTAAGTTACCTCACTATTATTAATGCCTTGCCATATCAGCAGCAAAACTGGCTTCCTTGAAGTTTGAAAAATGTGCCCTTTAAAGGATACAACAAAGGGAAATTTTGTGAAAATGTTTATTATGGTTCTTTTATTATTTTATTTGCCATCAATTAATAATTTACTGTTAGTTTATCAATTTTCTTTGTACGCTATTAAAAACCGTCGATTTACTTTGACTCCAAAATGATTGATATGCCGATCATCAAGGAATGTGTTCTTGTGACAATTGAATTAATACCTCGTAAATATCATCATTTAATCTTTGAAGAATAATTTAATTTCCTGTGTTTAGAAAAATTATCAGTTAACTGAAGTGCCAACCAGGTAAACATTTAAGAGGATTTGTATAGAGAAATATGTTTTTCTCCATTATTTCTCACACAGCAATAAATAGTTACTGATAATAAACGTACACCTCAAGGGATTTTGCAGAGATTAAATGATTTATTTCCCCTTTTGGAATCTTGTATTCGGTTTAAAATTTCACCCTTCTATTATTCGTGGCAATTTTTATTACATGTGTCTAATTAATGAACAAGAATATGTTTAGTTTATTTGCATTTAAATTAATTTGAAATGACAGTAATAACATACAAATCATATGCTCCGCATTAAATTAAATCCTGCTCACAGTTAACGTCATCTTTGTTGAGTTGGACTTCAATTCATCATCTCTCAGAGCAAGAAAGAGTTTTCTACAAAATGTGGCTCCATTGCAAATAGTAATTAGTACATACGTAAGAAGAAAATCAATAATATTGCAGTCGCTTTAAAAGGTTTATGCATTACCCAAATTAAAGAGATGTAAACGAAGATAATAGTATGAAACTAATTCATGTATTCAGTATACACAGTAGTTATCATATTACAATGAATTCAATAAAGCTACTATAAGCCACCAAAAACGTTACTATAGCGAAATTGGAACTTTCCAGCCAATACGGATGCACTTTCATGCGTGCATTTCAAAATTGGAGTCCAGCTGACTAGTGAGAAGCTAATATGTGGGATATTTTCAACCACAATCCCCTGCTCCTTGGGTCAGAAGTGGTCATTGCGGTAAAATGGTTTCTTCCTCCCATTCTTGTACACTTTAATGAATCTTTGTTTACCTCTATATTGAAGGATAACTCTCTATGCATTTTCCAGAATTACCTTTTATTCGCATTCT
>CAADRB010000064.1:121548-134572 GCA_900708905.1 Hymenolepis diminuta | reverse complement strand
ATTACCTTTTATTCGCATTCTCCACGATAATACCTCAGTTTTTCCACCCACGAAATTGGAACGACCTCATTTATGTCCCTATGACGCATAACCCCTGTCCGTCTGACATGTCTAAACGCGTCCATCGATTTCCCCTCTTTTCTATAGCCGCCTCGCCTCACATAAAAGGCACATCTGCGCTCATGCTCTGGCGTAGCCTTATCCAAGTGACCCATATAAAGCTACCCTTGTTTTTCCAGACAACACACACTGGTCGGTGCGGACTCCTACACGTCCTGTTCATCTCCTCTCTTCCTCAGCACGCTGCTCTCCCTCTTTCTCTCCCTCTCTCTGTTACTCATTGTGGCTTCTTTGAATACATTTTTGGTCTACTCAACTCTTGGTGTCCTGCTTCACAATTGTTGTTAGCTCTTACTCAAACAGCTACGAATTGGTTGTCGTAATTTGTTATCTGCAAACCGTTGGTTGTTATCTAACTCAAACAATATCTTTCTTACTCTTATAGTCCTTTATGTCCCTTGATTTTAACTTGTTTCGTGTATAGGAGTTCTTATGTTCTTAAATAAATCCTTACTTGGATAACCCTTCATCGTTATTTCGATCGCTCGGACAATGAATCGAGTTAATTAATAGTTGAAGTAAATTTAAACTAATGCAGAGGATACAGGCAAAAGAGTACTGCAGAGAAGACTGTTTTTCGTCTGTTTGAAGTTGGATTAGGTTCTGCTATAGCCATCCGGCATTAATATAATCAGAACAGAATTAAATTCTTCCACTGCATGCCCTGCATTCGGCTATTTCTACTGTCCAAATGTGCTTTTTTGTGATTATAATGTATCGTGCAGTAAATTTTAAGGAAATGCAGTGACCTTGTGCATTACTGTATTTTGTTTAGTGATTTTCATCCGTTGTTTACCTACCACATATTTAAATTCACTTGGTTCTAACTACGACTCAGCTCCCTTCCCTTAGGGAAAAGGATTTTTCGATCATCTGAATGCTGCCTAATCTCTGTCCAGTCTAGCCACTTGCTCTCCGCATATAATATATAAGTAAATATATATAAGTACTCAACCACAGTTCTTAGAGCTGCGAAGGTCGCTAAAGCTTGACAGACCAAAGGTTTAGAAAGTGTTCTCATTCTACGTTGATGATTCCAAAGATATAATCTTTCCCTAAAGTCATCAAGTCACATTATAGTCGAGATTAAATGAAACAGTGGCCTGTATCGAGCAAATTATTTATTCAAAATGAGTTCTCCGTTAGGAAATTAACTCTTATTGCCTTTGACAAATTAACTATGAAGATCTTTTAATACTACGGTAACTGAACGCATATTAAAGCTTTCTATATCACCCTGGTTATTACTCTTTGGATTATGTGCAAAAACTAATTGCAATCTAGGGTGGCACGACAGATCTACAAATTACCATCAACATTTTGCTCGAATTAAAAGCACTTGAAATAATTCAAGATCTAAACTAAGTGCAATCAATATCGATTATCTATAGACTGCTTGCCACATTATCGATACGGGTATTAGAAACACATAACTGCTAAGTGGCACGAAAATTGATAACAGGTGCAGAGCGGAGAGATAAGATTGGAGAGAGAATCAGAAGTATCTTAATCGGTTGCTGTTCCGAAGGAAATACGCCACGCAAATCAAGACAAGACGAAATAGTAGACTATTTTTGACCAGCTGATCTCTGCAATACTCATTACGTAAAAATAACGATATGGAACTTTTGATTCGAGTTACCATTAACTAATAATCCATGACAGTGATTATTAAGTAAGCCACAGATCCATTTAAGTGTGGAACGAGAAACTTCTATAAATTTCACTACAGACAGAAGACAGGATACATAGATATGTGCGATAAGACAGTATACATGAGATAACTCATATACTACAAATTATGAAAAAATAAGAAAAATGAACAAAAGGAAGATCAGAGAAAAAACCCCGCAGGCGAAGTTAAAGAGCTGGATCAAATGTATAAGAAAAATCCTAATTTACCAGTTCGAAAAACAGTGATTGAGCCCCTCCCATGATCAGAGTTATGGAGCTACAAGTTAGAACCGGCCAAGATTCGCACTTCGCATAATCTTCTTACAGTTTTGACATAACAATAGATTGGCCACACTTCATTCAAGATGAACTCAAATCCACAGTTATGAACAATACAGTTTACTAGATGTGGCCCAACGAGCACCTGACGTGAGACTACTATTTCGCAAACTTGTTTACTTTCCTCAGTGAGCACTTAATCACCCCATTATGATAGAAGTCTAGGGCACTACGCATTTACCAATTTTCAAAAAAGTCTACTTACAATTCTCACATTTGAAGTGAACCGTTTATTTGGGGTAAAGGAACATGCATATAGATAAGGTGCAATAGCAATCGTATATCAGCAAGATTTGAACATTAACAATATAAACATATAAAGGTGCAATTACTCCCGATTATACAGTAATTAATTTGTGACGGTCGTAATACAAAAAATTCTAAACAAGCGTCAACAGGATTCATAAAATTCAGTAAAAGGAGCGTGAAAATCGATAAGAACACGATGCGGTGAGAAAGGAAAGGAGACAATCAGTAGTTTCCTTCGTCAGTTTCAGGCTTTTTCAGCGTCTTCATCATTGAATTGCTCATGAAGTACGGCTTCTCTTCACTTCCGTCGTTGCGCTCCAAGTCTTCACCTAGAAAATTAGCAAGAACGCATACATTTGGCTGATAACAAAAATAGTGGGTTTTAACGATGGACAGATACACACTTTGAATTTATATCCACCTCATCAACTTTTTACTGGCTCATTTCTAATTTTAATAGTCTAAACGTCTTGGATATCGATCCGTATCTTCGACAAGATATCTCTTTTGCCTAATCGTTACTTCATATTGTTTAGCCAAAGGAAGTGACGTCTTGGCTTATCGTTCTTGATAAACTTAATTATCCATTTCTACAATTTTGGTAAGTGAAGCATCTGATAGTAAAATCGATAATATTAAGTAAAGGTACCTCACACCACATCATCCACCATCATTAAAAGTTGATACGTTCAAAGCTCGTTGATATACGATTGGTATTGCAGCATATCTGTATGCAAGCTCCCTTATCCCAGATATATAGTTTACCTCAATAAAGGGTTGATTTTAAATTGACTAATCGATTTTTTCATTAAGTACTGAAGCCTGTAAGGCATACATTCTTATACATATAAGTTCATGAGTTAAAACTAGATTTGTACTTACAGACACAGATGAAGATGGTGTCGACACCCATCTCATAGACAGTGAAAAACGACTTGGCTATGAGGAACGAGCCCAGAGCAATGACCTGTAAAAAAGCAAAAACTTAAAAAGCTACACGACAATTATAACAAAATTTCCCTCAATATCAAATATTTACTAATTTTTTATAACATTATCAGTTGAACCATAGCAGTCTTCCAAGAATAGTTTTAACAACAACAATTTGATTATAAAAAGAATATTATAGACCGCCAAGCATGCTATTACTGAAAAGTTGAAAGTAGGCTGAGGTACCAACCTCGCCAGCCAGTAGAGAAGCACTTACCAATACACAAGCTAAAATGGACGCAGAACATGGAATAATGCAGAATATCATACCGATATATGCTCATATTCTGGTTCCATGTTACAAGAGAGGTTATTGATCATTTTTGGCAAAATAGTGGCTTTCTCTCACCCTTTGCACTAATTAATGTACCACATTTCACTAACAGATGTAATCAATGTCTTCCCAACTTCAACTTTAAATGCCTGAACCTAGTATCTAAGTGATCCCAGATTGGACATTTAGCCAACCCAAGGAATGTGCAAATATTGCAGGAAGCCCTAACTGAATATCGCTATAATATTTTATATGCGCCACACTGCCTTTTAAAAATTATAAAATTAAATCAACCTTGAATCTGTCTCATAAATATTCGGAAAAACAAATAAATAACCAAAATGAATTTCACAAAGCATAAATCAGCTTTTAGAAGAAATCGAGGATTATATACTAGTTTCTAACGTTAAATAACAATAAAATATCTTTAGCAAATGAAAAGGGTCAAAAGTTAATCCCTACGTTTCCAATGAAGAGATTTTAAACCATGTTGTTAGGACGAAAAAATTGAAATTACCCATAAAGATCTCCAGATTTTCAAAGTTGGAGAACATTTTCGACACATTACGTAGTCCGGAATACCAACTCTTTGAATGGAGGACCACAAGAAGGATTTAAGAATTGTGAATAAAGCCTCATGTTTTCGTGTGTTCTCATATTTCTTCCTTATAAAATAACCTTATAAAAAATAACTAATTTTTTTTGATATCGAAAGGAGGGAGTTATTTCTTTGTTACTTAGTTATAATTAGCACCATTGCGCTGCAGATAATGGCTAGATGAAGAAAGAGGAAATATTTCAGAGGAATGTAAAAAAAAAACATTTTTATAAAAGAGAAATTCAAAAAGTAGGGAATGGGAAAATTGGGCCTAACGTTTTTGAAAGTACAACGAACAGTGAAGAAACTTTAAATAAAAAAGCAACTGCATCAAATTTACCAAATTTCTCCCAGCACTCTGAAAATTTTCCCATAAAGCTATGAGATGATCAGTGGAGATTGGAAACTAAAGTTTCTTAACAATATGAAAGGCACACTTGATATGCTAAAGTAAAAAAGTACAAAATGAAATTTGCATGAGCTGGAAACAGCCAAACGTTTCTATGGCGTCTGAGTTGATGCTTTACACAACTTGCTGATAATCAAAACCGGGAAAAATCATACCTCCATAACTACGTCGGCACATCTATAAAACTCCTAGGAAGATTAAATTGGTCACCATACACGTCTGCCATGTCAGAGGTCACGGGTTCGACTCTCACCGGCGCACGCCCAGTGAGTGGAACAGCCGACTGAACTGGTTGTCTGGCTAACATAAAGAGTGGCAGAATTCGAGTCTCACGAACGAGGCTTCATAACGTAACCTTCTATTCCAAATGAGTGCTGGAAAACACTTTGGTAAATGAGCTTGAGAATTAGTAATATGCCCTTATTCCTAAAGGCTCAGCGGAATTCCCTACCGTCTTTTAACTATTTCAACGATTCTACCAACTATTCACTTAAAACACCCATCTACTATTTTCCCCTTAGACTGACACCCACGACTTGGTTTCCGCCCAAGACCACCGTCAGACTCCTTCAAACAGCCTCTGTAACCAAGTACTCCAGACAGCTCTTTTTAACTTGTAACTCACACAACCAGCTTTTGTCTTCAGCACCTCACCAATATTTTACATTTGTAGACCCGCCTCTATCATCCTTTGCCAAATCTCTTTAACTTATTATCTTTGCGAAGTACTGCCTACTTCTTACTCTTTGTAGTTAGATATCTGATGATATTAGTCTTACCTTCTAAGAAAAAAATCTATTGCAAAGGAGGCCTTTTCCAGCCCAAGTAACATCATTACCACAAGCCGAAAAGGATACAGGGGAGATGGAACAATATTTATAACACGGAAATGAGAAATGAAATCATAAGAATTTAATAAAAAAACAAAAACGTTATTCAGCTCACCAGGATAGGCACAATCATGTAATTTAGATTAATTGTTTGTTCCGGAATGATGGAGAGATGGTCAGAGATAAATCCACTCAGATATGCGTAAGCAAAGCAGGCTACAAAAGAGGACAGAGAAGAGAAAATCAATCACACATTTCTCCAATGCCATTAAGCTGAAATTTAAAATTGCAGAGGAATTATGTCTTACAGACAGCAGTACTAACAGCCAATTTTCCCACAAAGAGAATGAAATCAGTGATTTTTTCCACCACGGTGACTCTAGAAGGGGAATGAAAAACAACAAAGGTTCGAAAAAATACCGAAATCGCGGTAAATAAGTGGGTAATTTATTTATAAAAATTTGGCAATCGATTCGATTAGGCAATGAATGGCAAAATGCCTTAACATGCTAAACCAATTTTCTCATTAAAATGTGTCTCTAAGAGGTAGCAAATTAAAACAAGGAGCACGAAAAGTCTATCTTCATTGAATTGACTAGCTTAAATCAGTCCGAGTAATTTAGATTAACAAATAAAATCTTATAATGAGTTTTAAACCCCAGATTCCGATGACTTTTAGTGATAAAACCTCGTCCTGGGTAGCAAATTATGTAGTAATTATGACTAATTTACAAGGAAAAGGTGCATTCATATCGACTGCAACCAGGGGCATTTGCATCCAGATGTCGTGGGCTTTGTCTGAAGATCATTTGAGTTTCTTTAATTTGAGTACTGAAATCTATTCTCATCATCTGATACTATCGAGCATCAAGATAATTAAAAATGTAGACCCAAATGCTTGGACTTCGCGACTTCGTTTAAATGACTGTTCAATTCAACTTGACGACTAAATGTCAATTAGATATATCTACCTTTCTGATGGTTCCTATTATAAGCTCTGGTTCTCGTAGGACGTTAAAAGACTCATTTCTGCTGCTGTAATCTGGGTCCTTACTAGAATCACTAGAATGGCTACGACTGAATCAGACGGGAAGAGGACGATGATGTAGTCACCCTGTGCTACTTACTGAGGTAAAAACCTCCTAAAACCTACTAACACCCAGAGACTGAATGGTGAGGGTTTTGTCTAGAAGAACAGCCAAGAAATCAGGAGCAGCGTGAGATCATATACTGATGACTGACAAGCTACTAAGAATACCATTAGTTGAATGTGAATTTTTCATCCCAAGACAAAGCATAGACTGTGGCTTTGAGCTCCGTTTGTCGGCGTCCCATCATCTTCCCATCATAAATTCCCACGTACTCATCTCGTACTGTAAAGTCAATGGCCAATAAATTAACTTTGCCATACTTGCGTTAAGACAGGTAAAACACTTCCCAAAATTTATTTCTGATTACCAATACAATAATGGAATTAAAGGCGTGGAAAGTGGTTTAAGGCCAAGTAGAAAATCTGTAACATTTTCTTGAAGGGCTGAATAGTAATCGAGAAAATGAGAAACAGCATTAAGTAGATCATTTTCAGGCCGATATATTTCGAAGTTATCGTCAATTGCGACAATTAGATCGTACTTAAGTACACATTTCACGGAGCGAAATAGCGATAAATTTTCCGCAACTACACAAATACAGCGCTAAATCACCAACTAGAATTAAAGTATTAGGGACGTTGATCCATTAAAAGTCCATTAATTCAATTAAAATCTCATGAAAAACAGGCAATTTCTTGAGTTTCTGGCAAACACTAGAGGCGACTTACAATTTATAAAAAGATTATTTTAAGTAGTTTTTGAAAAAATTTTCAAAAATAATGGTATATTGAACAAGCTCACGCTGTGTCGATAAAAATTCTCTTGCATAGATATACAAGAAAAGATTTACGGATAGTATAGTGATAATAGAAAGGCGAAACGATTAGTGAAAATTCGTTTAAACCACGTTGATCATTTAGTGAGAAAAAATACTATGTCTATCTGTTCTATGCTATAAAAAAAGTACCAATAAATCGAAATGACATGAACAACGGCGGAATTAAGCCAACCGGACAAGTTTTGAATGTCATTAACAAAATCTCACCCACGAATATGCCCCTCAAACGATGAAGACAGTAGGACTAGTCTACGGACAACTCAATGTTTCCACAGTTAAAATAAAGGAAAACTCGTAATGCCCTGACTTCGTTACCTACTTTTTCTTAGCCCTTTTCCACGTTTAATATCTAGATTTAGAGGAAAATGGACCTACCTGACCACATTTCGTACTATGAGACTGAACGCATCTTTTGCCGATCGACAGAATCCATGACCGTATATTGCCATCTAAAATGCATCAAAATACAAACAAAATTGACAGGCAGTTAATATGAAGTATTAATAAACTCGTTAAACAGAATATTAAAGAAGTACATCATGTTGCTAAATGCATCGTTTACAATATTAACCTTCCAACCGATAGCCTGAAGTGGCTGAAAACCACCCAGAACCGCTCTTTTTAAGGATAAAGAGAGAATACGTCCATTGGATTTTTATCAGGGGCGGCGAGGTGGGGAGTAATTTTACACGTGAAAAGACGAGTAGTGTCCTTTGAACAGGCTGTTGCTAATTGGTAAATGTGTGAATGGAAATTAGCGGTATGATTAGTATTCAAGCCTGCCAAGGTGTTAACAAACTAATGTAATTGAAGAGACTACAAGATTTGCACTGGAATGAAATGACTCATCTCTTACTGCACCCGCGCAAGCTTTAAACAGCGGACAGTGAGTTGTCCCATCCCTGGCCCATTATTTCTTCAAATACTATTCCTTACATACATACTACATAATGATACGAATAGTACATTCGGCTTCTTAACTGTATATGTTCTCAGTAAGCCCTCAAGTAGTTGAGGGACCTCGCTTAAAAACTTCAACAGGAAACAAAATACGGCAGAGGTAGAAAGGGAACATGGTATTGTATATATACATAACTGGATTGTAACGTATTAAGAATCGCTCACAAAAAACATCTTAATCTATTGTGTTAAGTTACAGCTGTGGAGGAGGCGAGGGGGGGGGAGCGTGTAGGTACAAACGATCACGTGAGTTGCCAAACAAACAGATTATTATGAACAGAATTCGAATTTCGGAACATCACATCGTTAAAAATAGTTTGAAAACCATTAATGCTACATTAAATAAAGATAAATAGGCTCATATCCAGAGAGATTTCCTAATGTTTTCCTTTGTTTCACGATTTATTTCACAAAGTCGTCGTTGATCATGAGAAGGTACGGTCGTCAGTGTTATACTTACTGGGATTAGAACAGAGGAAAATTTGAAGACTTGGCTTAAGGATTAACCTTGGAATTGTTGCGGAAAAGGTTGCAAGTTAAGAGCCACTAAAGTAGGGGAGCGAAATATTGTCAAAATATCGTCCTCTCAGGCTTTACTAATCGCAACACCCCAAGATAGGCAGAATACAGAGGAGGGAAAGACATCGGTCACAAAACTAGTAAATGAACAAATGTTTAAGTAGAACAGATAAAAATTCAATAAACAGGAGACAAAAAATTATACTTAATTGAGAAAAAAAGAATTCAAGATAGTTTAAAATCGTCACTATAAGATTCAGTTTGAACCTGCTTTGCCGGATGAAAAATTATGCTCAGGCATTTTTTAATTACACATTCTATAAACTTGTTCTAATTTGTAAAGGCGTAGAAGACTGTATACCTCTGAAAATGCACAAGTTAATTTACATCCTAAATAAGTAGCATTTTCACAATTTCTACCTTCATCTCAAATTATTTTACAAAACCGGTTTCCATTTAAGAAAAACATTGTCTGCATGATTAAATTGCAGAATTTGTAATATCAAAGTGTAAAAACTTGCCACAATCCTAAATGACAAGTTGTATAGTAAAGTACAAAATGGACAAATTTCAGTTTTAATCCATTGAACCTGCCGCATTTTATACAATGAAATGGTTAATTCGACGCGGTTTAGGTGGAAAAGCGATAAGATACAACGCAGTCGAGCATAAATAGTTTGTACTATTAATCTCTAGCTGATTCATCCTTATTAATTAGTGGTTGACAAACGCAGGCAGTGCTTGTACCCATCAAAATCAATATAAATTTAAGCATTCCTTTGGTTATTAGTAAGTAGTTTCAAACCATTCCTATCCATTTCGAGAATATCCGTAATCTCATTCCTTGTATAGGAGCCAGTTGAAGGGTTTATCATCTCTGACCATCCCATCTCACCCCTTTCTCATAACCCTGAATCAGCTCAGGGTGTCGGATCGTTAGGCGATCACTGACTTAGAGCAACGTATTATGACAAGTTAAAAATACCTACGAAGAGATTCCGTAAGTAGCGTGAAATTGGTAAATGAAATTTGAGGTGGTGATTTTCCTGATAACATTCAAATAAAAAGCAGCTGCATGAGGATTTTGATAGTTTTTACCAATTTATATAATTTATAAATGAACAAAGTAGTGGAAATAGAATATAAGAAAATAAATTACATAAGATAAAGGACTCATGTCTACACTACGTTAATTATGCATTCTTGAAAAACCCATGTATTAGCAACTATCAAATCTAAGAGAAGCAAAATGGAAGAAAATAAGCAAATGCGATCTTAAAAAATATCACTCTGATCAAAGAGAAAGTTCATTTAAAAATTACAGGTAATATATGAATAGTGATTAGAAGTTGTCGGAAGGAATTTTTGGTAAATAAGAGCTGATAAGAGAGAAAAATAAAACTGAATACATCCTGTTTTGAAAAATAAAACAACTATACAGAAAGTGGTTAATTATAGGCCCACTGTAAATAAAAACTTTAAAATATGTACCTAAATGGGTCTTGCTTACAGAATAAATAAAAAGCTAATGCACATTTAAGTCTACACCGGATCTCCGTGCCGTTGTAAACTGGATTCGTACAATCTTTTGTGTTGCAAATCATTCCAATACATAGACATTGATACTGAAAATGAAGAAACGGTTCATTAAAGTAGGTCAGAATTTTCAGCAATCACTTAAAACCAGTGTTTCAGCGTCAACTGTCGATGTTAATTCCTAAACCGCTTTTGAGCTTCTCTCCCATTTTATAATTTCACCCTACTACCATTTAAGAATTTTGCGATTCTTCATGAGGTCTGAGTACTCAAGAATTAAGACAAATGCAAGTCAAGAGCCATTAAGTCGATGAGCAAACATGCTATCGACAAGAAAGTCAAGAGCCCCATGACATTAATATCATTTTCAGAAAAGAATCAAGGACATTGACTCATTTAGGTTAATGACTTAACTATGGGTAGCATGGGTGGGAGGACTCATTTAATTTAACATTGACACAGAATAATTTGATAATTAAAGGGTATTTTCAGCGTTAGAATGTATCAAAAACTTCTGAGTCATCATGAACCATAACAAAATCACCTACGAGATAGATGAAGAGCTTATTGTTCATATTACTTAATCTGGCGAGTCTACAGTCTAATTTCATGGAAAAATACAACCACAGTAATTTCTATCTCTTACTAAATCTCCTAACTCCTTTTGATAAATTCTTCTCAGATATACTGGAATTACCCAAAAATAGGCAATAAACTTAACTATACTGAGAGATAGTGTTAACTGACTAATATTCAGAGAGAAGGAAACTAATTTATCTACTTTTAAATTAGTCTTCTTTTTAAATATAATAATAGATAGGTATATACGAAGTCCCTCCGAATATTAGAATATGGAGGCTTCAAGTTCAGAGGCTTGAAAGAAAATAGCCAACTGCACCTATTTGCAGTGATCTTATGACTAACCTTAGTTAGCTATCAATTTTTCCCAATTTTACCATTTCTTCACACAATCCCGAATACGCTTCATCCCTCGACATCTAAGTTATAATCAATTTTTCCAATACATATAATTTAGCACATTGAGGACTACGCACACAAGATTCAGAAGACGTCCATTCAAGTTAGGTAAAAGAAGGACTGCAATGTAAGTCCGTTTTAACAGACAACCCATAAGCAAAGGGGTTATTCTTTCTATAATCTATAATTCTCTATAATCTTCTCTTACTATAATCTAATCAATTCGGGAAACCGCTGGAAACATAATGGGTGACACGTCACTATGTTATTGAACCTTCCTGCTTCTTATCTTGCGATTACGGAGTTCGCGCTATTTTAGCTAACTTTCATCATCTGAAATTGATTTCTCCCTGAGCTAAACTCCTCTATTCATTATGTCCTAATGAGTTTAATTGCAATAACTATTCCTTTATTAGCAATTCAACCGTATCGGAAAAAAGTGATTCAGGCATTTGATGGAATCTCAATTAAGTTTCAATAAAGAGTTCCTAAAGGTAGATAAGCGGGCCAAATCCGATGGCTCATTCAAGTTAAAAACTGCCTGTATCCTCTTGAACTACGCTAGTTTCGAGAAAGGTGGACATGGAGGCACGTAAATTGGCGTGGAGATTATAGACTAATAGAGATCAACATAAATGGGTGGAATTTTGAAAGCAAAAAGTAAAATGCAATGGTACTTATATTAATAAAGTAGAAAAAAAATTTTATTTTGTTGAAATTTTTGTGGCTTACCATAATATAAGCATTCCTGTTCAGGAACCGCAGGAACTTGTCCAAACACCAAAAACAACAACAGAGACATCTCATAAAGAACTTGGCAATCTCATTATTTGCCAACTTAAGACGTCTCTCAATCTTCAATAGAATTGCTCTTAGAATCCACAAAAGAGTGATGAGAAGTGAGCCAAGTGCCAGTGAACCGGTGTGGAAGAGTATGACGCTAGCGCCAGTTCCAAAGATCAGGCAGACTCCACAGAAGTAGCAAGGATTCGGACCACCACGACGACGCAATTGACGCTGGGAGAAGTAGAACTTAGCGAAAGTTCCCGCGAGAGTCATTTGATCGACAGCAATGAAGTAGTTAATGAGCCAGAGGCACACGACAAAGTTATAGACTTGTAACCATGGCGTATAGCTGAAGCAGACGAAGATACCAAAACCGCGTATATTAAAAACATTCGTTTACACGTAATAACTATTCACAAGAATGATAATATCTCAAGTATAAGAAAAGCAGCCTAGGATTTTTATACTGAAATACTGTAAATTAACGGACGTCGGTGGCAAATGTGAGTTTATAAATTCCCAAATTTGTTGTGTCTGAGGCGTCATGACTCTTGAACAATTGTTATACTATCAAATTCAGAGGATAAGCACCCTTCTTTTCTAAAGCAAATATTCTGAAGTCCTATGATAAATATCTATCAAGTCTCTTGTCAAGTATACCTCTTCTGTACTGCTTCAATGCTAGGAAGGCTAGTTTCTGTAGCTATGATATAACTGTCCACTAGACATCACTAGACTATTATTATTTATTAATCAAATAATAGTATTATATGGGAACACGAGTTGTCTTTATGACCTTGATGTTGAGAAATCAAAATACCACCCGCCTGCTA
>CAADRB010000064.1:31288-121088 GCA_900708905.1 Hymenolepis diminuta | reverse complement strand
AATGAACTATCTTTTTTTTGTCGAAAAAGTCAAAGAAAAGCTGCTACAGTTACCATGGTAAAACATACAAAAAATTCAATAAAAGATTTCGATATTAATTTGAGCTTTTTCCGTAGAGCGTATTAATAAATCACAATAGGAGTGTTTTATTTCATTCTTAGGATATTACGATACTGTCAAAATTAGCGAAAAGATGAGAAGATAATATTGCTGATCAATCCCAAAGAATTCCAGAAAGTGTGTTTGCGAAATTGAAGTTGCCAGATGAAATTAAGTGACTTGAATAATTCAATTTAGCATCAGAAATCAAAACAGAGTACTCACTTGGTAACCACGTGTTTCACATAGAAGCAAAATTGTCCTTGAGTATAATTGGACTAAAAACAAAATAAATAAAAGATACACATAAAATCATCTAATCGAATTTAGAAGATTAATTAACAATTTGCTGGTTAGAGAAAGCAATACTTAATCAATCTTAGACAAGATCGACTGGCAAGTAGTCCTTAAAATGCAAGATACTAATTTTGTAAAACGAAGAAAGGGGAATAATGTCAAACTGATCATATATTTTCATCGAGAATTAGGTGAAAAAAAAGGGAAAATAAAAGCAACGATAACTCACCATAGGGTCGCACTTATGAGCACCTTCAAAGACCCAATCAATCCACTCCTTGGAAAATTTGCTCTTCGGTTCAGTTCGGGTTCGATTGAAGTAGACACCCTCAGCTATTGCAATTGACCGAATGTTTAGATCAACAAAGAGCCAGAGAGCAATTGCTCCAAGGATAAAAGCGAATGGGAAGATTGGCCAGAAGAGAGTAAAGGGCATGTGACCAATGGCCCTGGAATTAAGTAGCATTTAGGAAGCAACCACAGTTAAGAATTTCAAAGAAGCGATAGAGGATTGAGAGTAATCCTTACTTGCTTGCCTCTCCAATAACACGGCTGGCAAGAGATATTTTCTTTCGAAGGAAGATTATAATCAACAGGACAAGAAGTAGAACCAACGCAGAGATTATACCTATCAATGAAAAAATATATAATGAAATAGCCAGTAATAACTGTTACTTCTATCTGGTATTGAATTTTAACTTTAATTAAGGGATACATGACGGCAAGCCCTACAAGTAACCTTGCGTTCTTCTCGTCTATTTAGTGAATATTAAGTGACTCAACTTGCTATGAAAGTTGCTTTTACTCTCAGGCTAAAGATCCCTTGTGGTGCGTCTGCAAATTAAATCTTATCTTGAATTATTGAAGCATGTTATATTTCATAATACAATTCAATAAGATTTAGTACAGAATTCTTTTTCGTAATACCTATTATGTACAAGACTAATAAAATATTATATTCCAAATATTTGTTTCTACTTAAAGGCAATCAAGCAAAAGTTTTGACAAAATTTTAAATGAGCACTGCTTTGCAGAAACCATCTGCTTTAGCTATTATCAGAAAAGATACAAATATACCCCCAGATATCAAAACCAACCTCTCATGTTTGGCCTAGTGGTCAATCAACAGCCAGCACCTTGAACGTGAACTATTATTCAGAAACCCAGGGATCATATTATGAAATTTTAACTTTGAAATATGGAATTATGGTACTGTGAACTACTTAGTAAAATGCGATGAATCTAGAATACAATAAGGAAAATACTCCCGCTTTTATGCGTAACCCTTCCGCTCTAGTTTATTAAACCATTTTAGCAGACAATTTGCCAAGATTAAAAATAGCTAAATTTTCTTGCTTTAATAATATTAAAATTAATTTGATAAGCAAGGAATAATTTAATTATTCGACCAATAATTATGGTCATCATAAGGTAAACTAAGGACAAAGTAATTAAAGAGAGGGTTATAGTCCCTACAAGTCGGAATTCGGATGTCTTGTGGCTCCTGTTCGGAATAAGGTGCCCATTTTCTCCAAACACTTACGATGGCGATTAGGATTAACCAACTGTTTTTTACGGCATTCCCTCCATCGCGGCCCCGTTAACACGAAATAAATGGAAAACTTCATTGTCTAATTGGTCTTCTTCAGTATTTTTCACGAACCTAACTCAAATAAATTCATATACCCCGACCAATTAAAAATTAAAAAAAGATTGATTGATAGTAAAATTATATTTCAAAAGGAATTATTTCCAAAAAAAAGTCGAAAAGGATACTATAATATTAAAAATCAACAACACGTAAGGGAATGATAAATATCAATTACATTTTATACCGAACTCCCGTTCTTTACTAACGCTCTACTCAAATTTTGAATACACTATTGCTGGAATAAATGTTTATGAGGATTTAAGGCAGTTTCTATGACATTCTATTCACTTTTAAACAAAAATTCCAGCATTTGATAACTTACCCAGAACGAGCCAAGTTGTGGAATAACGAAAGTAGATGGTGATGTCGAGAGTCAAGTAGAAGGGAGGAGGATGTGTGGTGAGTTTCTTTGTCTCCACATAGCGCCAGAAGCACAATCCAGTTGCTATGAAAAACAAAAGGAGCAGTGGTTAAATAATTAAAGCAATAAAAAGCACTTAGATGTCAAACGAGCCTATTAATGATCGAAAAACGCGATCAATAGGCTAGTTTGAACAACCGATAACCGGCCAATATTTTCCTGATAAATGTAGTTAGAGGAAAAGAGGGACTGGATTCATCTTTAATGAAGTTGGAAGAATTCAACAAACCACTCCCTCTCCCAAATCTCCTGTTTTGCTTACCAAAAAAACGACGACCCCAATGAACCTTTTATGAAACACCTTCTCCTCAACTCTCTTTAGACAATAAGGTGCGCACAGAGATAATAAAAATTGGTAAAAATGATTAAACATCTTGTTAAAATCCCATAAAGGCAATGTATTTATACGAAATGATAAAACACATGAATACAAATCTAACTTTGCCAAATTCTACACCCGTCTCTCTCAAAAAGCTCAAACACATGCTGAAACTCATATCCCCATTAACGTGCTGCTTATCCCCCTTATTAAATTAAAAACACCTGTATGCAAGAACCAAGTGTCACCAGGTGATTTAAAATTAAAACTGGTTGCTACATTTTCATTACTACAAATTGGGTACAAAAGTTCAATTTTAAGCTAGCAGCTTATTGGAATAGAACGAACGTGTGAAACAATTAGAATGGTGCCTATGACTGTTCCAACAAACATGGGATTTAACTTACACAACTAACTTCAATATCGGATCCGAGAATGAATTGAACCTGAGAACATAACCAAGCTTACCACCGTGTGATTAAGATGATCCCAGACCTATACATTATCACCACATATTTCCATGCAAGATAAATACCTTCCGTTTTTCCGTATTATTAC
Organism: Hymenolepis diminuta; assembly: GCA_900708905.1. NCBI lineage: Eukaryota > Metazoa > Platyhelminthes > Cestoda > Cyclophyllidea > Hymenolepididae > Hymenolepis > Hymenolepis diminuta. Next base: position 117,743 of record CAADRB010000064.1, on the reverse strand, counting down.
TTAAATCTACATATAATTGCGCTCAAATGTGGGTAGTTTTACGAAGTATTCATCGCGGTATATATAACATCTGCGGAAAACAATTTTTCTTACGTACATTACCACTCAAAAGGGAATTTGAGCTTTAATGGTATTAAAAATTAACTGAACTATTAATTAAACTTCCGAAGTTATAAGAAAGAACTAACTCATAGCGAAGAGAGTGACAAAGACGAGGAGAGTGAAGTAGACCATAGCACAGGTACAGAACCGCATGAGAACAGTCCACAGGAAGGAGGCAAAGGCGGCCAGGAAAAAGCATCTGTAAAAATAAATAGAAACGGGGATGATGGAATTATTATCATGAGCTCTGTTAGGGAGCTATACTAAGTTAAAATTGTTACCTATCCCATTTCTGCTATCTCAAGACTGTAAGCTGCTGAATATCATATTAGATCATTTGCCCTCTCGACCATTTGAAGAAGAAATGAATTGAATTGGCAAGACCGATTCTTCATGATTAAAAAATGTTTGATAAGCAATGAGCATCGTAGACATACATTGCCGTAATCCAGGGGACGAGTCGTGTAATCTGTATTTTGGAATGTGAACTGCCCATTTAGTAAATATTGTACAACCCAAACCCAAACATCAAATGAAGTAAGCCTCTTCGATACCTTGAAGCTGCTCTCAGAATCTTTCTAGCCGCTTCTCCTTTATGATTTATAGAACTTTCTGTTAACTGATTTAATTAGCTTCCGCAATTGAAAATTATAATTTTTCGTTTTATTGTGAGTAATAAATAATAGAAATGATCTCATAATTTTGCATAAAATTGAAACGAATCTGCAGCTCATCTTTAAGCATATATATTTCTTTTGTGGGATATATTCATAATCTATCCCATCTAATTTCAAATATAACTATTGTTAAACATAAATCTTTCGGAAAGAGACAAAAGGAGAACATGATTCTATAACCTTTTGAATTATCACCCATGTTTATGACTTTGGAAATTATTGTCTGGAGTAGAAACACCACTTTATTTTCTAGACAAATAACACATGACAGCAAGATTTGCATAACAGCAGAAGCTAAGATTTGCTATTATGTTGTTTAAATTACGCCGAAAAGTTCTACAAGTCAATTGATAACCCAAACAAATTAAGATAATAAAGGAATATTTTTTTGAAACACAGCAGAACTTATCAGTAATACCGATTGCTGGCGAATATTTATTACATTTACTAAGAGTATCAGTTCCTGCAATTACACAATTATGATGAAATTTATATATCGAATAAGCCGCTAGGATCAGAGGAAGACCATCAAAATTATATTTCGGCAAAGTCATTTACTTTTACTAAACTGGGCGCCATTAAGCTGTTACAGGAGCAACACAAAAAGTCCATTCGTCCAGGAAACAGAAAATGCAGACAGAGCCTCTGATTCATCCGGTCGAATACGTGACTTGACACAATGTAGCTTCTAAATTTAGCTACTGCGAACAAACATGCTTTTTGTACTTGAAGATAAACACTTTTTCTCATTTATGGAAAAGAAACAAATACAAAAAATCAGTGGCAAGAAAAATTTTTAGTTTGCATTGCGATCTATCTAGGTAAGTAAGCTTTTAAAAAACAAAATCAGTAGGAAATCTTGATCCATCGTCATAGTAATGGACTTAAAATTCACCAATTATGATCCCCTTTAAGGATAGTTTAAATGGTGTTGCTCATCAAATGCATTGTCATATCTATGTACGGATAAGCTTTGAAACCCTTGAGGATAAAAACCATCAAAATATAACCATTTTAAAAACAGAAGATAACTTACGCTATAATAACCTTCCAGGATCTGACCAAATCCTCGAGCATCTGTGTTATTATCGTTCGAGCACCGAACACAATTGCTTGAAAGCTAAATAGATAGAAAAGGAAGAAAGTTTTATTAAGTATCACTGTAGATAAGCAAATAAAAAATTAAACAAAGATTTCAACGAAAGAGCATCAAGTGCAAACGTGAACAGATATAGAAACAATCGGGGTGTGAATGAACATAAAAAACGAGAACCAAAGGTATCGCTTACTCCATAAATTTGCTTGAAACGGAAAATATTGGAGAAGTTAGAAAAAATTTGAAACAGGAATATTTTAATTTTGCCTGATTCTTAAATACTTATTGAATAACTCGAAATGCAAAATGTAATTCTGATTAGAAGCAATAAGGGGAGTGTTGAAATAGGATGAGCACTGGAAATTTCCACTTTCGTATACCTCCACCAACCTTTTTTAACCATTATGCTCCACTAGATGTGTCCCGAGAAGCACTGAACGCAAGATGACTGCATTTAACGGCGAAAACGATATGCTATGGCATTGTGGGCTCTACGCACATATTCATAGAAAAATTCAAATAGTTATACAACGACCAGAACCAGTACTCCGACGTCTATTATCATTAGACATAGAACTCTATATCTTAAAATTTGAAAATAAAGTGGGTGAATAAACATTATGCCACTGAGTCAATGCAAGAAACAAAGAAATGAACAGAAGATTAATAATTTAGGTACTAAAGATTGGATTGCCGTTAAAAAAGTTTGAAGATAATTTCAAAGAAATAAATACCTTGGAGGAGGCTTTTCGGTTTCAGGATTGGCTAAGACACGAAGATTGCGAGTCTCCAGTTCCGAGAAGAGACGCTTGGGAATGCAGCGCCCGAGTTCTACGAGGAAAAGAAAGATAATGAACTAAAGAAGTCTGCGTTGAACACTACCTAAACATAAGCTAATTCCTTAATGAATCTTTCAGAGCTTGTGAAAAAAGATGCCAATGATATATTTCCTTTTAGCGTTGAAGGTGAATATCTTGATGTTAGACTTCGGCTCCAAGGAAAACAAAAAATCTCCGCTTATTTTGTTTCCGGAAACTGTGTAAAATCAGGAGTCTATCAGCTTGACTACAGCCTCTTTATTGAAAGTACTTTAGTGGCATTTAAAGGCAGGGTGATTATAACTGACATTTACTTTAATCTAACACTTATGATAAATATTGATAAAGTTCGTTACCAATGTTAAAGGTAAGGCAGAAGAGACTTAAAGCCTCATTAAACACACTGATTACTACACATGTTTCCCTACTAGTCCTTATAAGGTTTGAATAAACGGAGAACACAGGAAATTTTTAATGAATTTTTGAGCAGTTTTCATACTTTACACCTCATCTCAGCATAAAGGAATAGGAAAATCTCATAACCAGTATTACATTGAGATAAGCTAGAAAAGTTTCCCAGACAAAATGTGTCATTTCTCAGAAAAATAATGCAAAAATTTCGTGGTGATAGGAAGACGAAACAATACTTAGCCGTGCGCCGGAAGTGCAATATCAGTTCCACATCATAACCATGGGAGGTCAAGGCATGACGAGATCAGACGTCACTTCTCAACTGGTTCGTTGTCTCCCAATTCATACGCTGAGACTCTGATTAATTGGTTGGTTCAACGATTGGTTCAGTCCTCTCCTGCCAATCATTATCCGGACAGACCCAATACCAAATCCACAAATAGTATCATAATTCAATCAATAAAGACCCGGTTACTGAATTAGTCTTGCCTGATTAAATCTCTATCCCTCCCTCTAAGGTCTGCACAAGTGTGGTATACCTCATGGAAGCGGGCTAGACCACACATTGAAACATCCTTACAACAGGTGGTACTCCAACTAATCTACTATTCGTAATAGTAATGGGAGGACAGCTGTAAAAATAGGGCTTCTAAATCTAACTGAATACCGCGGAATGACTGGCGAAGCGAATAAGTAATAAGCACATATGCGTATAAATTCCGTTGTAATCGAAATAATAAGCAGCATGCACGGAAAGATATATAACTGTAAATCCTAAAAAAGGAATGCGAGATCCGAACAGTTCAAAACAAGAGTTCCTTTTGATGAGTAAAAAGTATTAAGTGGTCTCGTTTCACATTGAGGATCGTTTTAGTTTGAATATTTAAACTCGCTAGGTTCATCTGGAACTGTAAATGTTTGTTGGATCTATTGGTAGCAACAGAATCTAAATTTGGCACAAATAATACATGTACACATAAATTGTTTAAACTTTTTGAAACTTACTGATAATGACTCTTTTACACACTCCTTGCACAATTATTTATCTACTTGAAATTATAGACTACAACCACGATGATAATACCAAAGGAGTAAACCGAATAGCGATCTGTCATTATAAACCAATGGATAGCAAAGGTGGCGTTATGTTCAAACATCAATAGTATCGATTCAAAATAAAATACTTGAAGAAATCAAAATTGTCACAAACAAAAGGCGCCATAATGCAAATTGCTAGAAATGTGTAATTGAAGACATTTTCAATTACCTAGACTCTGTAGCACACATGTCTGAAAATTTATTCGTTTTAGACAAAAATCATACTGACACTATAATGAAGATTCTCGATTTATTTTGCAAGTTGCTCGACTGTCAATTTACGGGATATGCGCCTCAGGAATTTTAGAAAGCGACGTATATGGGGCGAAACTGGACAACGATAGGAAAGGAAATCACTAACACAATCTAACTTTTCGTAGACAATGCCTTGAGCATCATTTCAGCTGTATTTATTCCAAATCAAATATTTCAACTTAGAATATCTCAGTCATGTAAACACAATTCATATTGATTAAACTAGTTTGAACTTTGGAAATAAGGCCGAATGGACCTGATGCAATTTAAGCACTAACTGCTGAAGAAATATATCCTATAAATAAAACATTCAGGGACAACGTCAAGTTTAAAGTCTAAAGCTCGACCAAATATGCGTTTAGTCCAGCGTTTATGTGAACTTTTCAGAAACAAACCGATATCGCCGCCCCCAAACACAGCCACTAACTTCGCAACTCCGAGTTAAAGAAGAATTTAAAATCTAAGTTGCCTTCCCTGTACTTGCATTTTCACACGTGACAAAGGCTGATCAACAATCCAAAACCAGGAAAACTACCGCGTAAATAATAATGCCGCCAATATAAATATAGGCCTTCAGAAAACGAGGGTATCTTACAGGATATACCTTACCACTAATAAAGGTTACTGGAAGCTGACAGTTATTCATCCAACTTGGAAAAAGCAGAAGAAATAGACAGAGTTCAAGATACTGACTATCATCACCAATTAAAATGAAGATTTCATTGTGGTAATTGGCCTGTGCACCGAAAACAATATTCATTGTTTCATTCACAATATTTCGGACTTGGTTACGAGTGCCATTACCTCACCTATCATCTATTCCTTTATCATATTTCTACTTTTGTGGGAAATTCTCAGTGAAAGTTAATTAAAACTAATGAAAATGGGGTGAATAACGGTGACTTTCGGGGATGAAAATTTGATCCGGACGAAAAAAATATTATTCCACATTCGCAAAGCCCAATGTTGTTCACAAGAAATACTGTCCAAATTAAAGATTAGTTTGGACTACTGTTGAAGATTTTTCCAGTATTCATCGCGTTGCAGATCATTCAAAGGTGGCCCAAATGGTAAATACTGTAACCGTGAAAATTATAGCATCACCGGAAAATTTAAACATAACCGATTTCTTGCTTTTAATAATACACAAGAAGTGATCTTCAAATTTTACAATTGTCACAAAACTGGTTGAAACGTGACAGATACAGAAAGAGTGTTCGTTAAACTGGACCGAATTAACTTCTTTCATCAGCGTATTGACTGTGTAGGTTAATAGTTAATCCTTGAGTGATTATAAGTTAATACATAGAAGCCCACTATTTGAAAAATTCTTCCGACGTGCAAGTTTGAATAACATTTTACAAGACGAATCAAGCGTTGTATTTACATAAAAACGGACTAAGAACCTTCTGGAAGTAGTTGCCACGATATGAAAATAAATGACAAAATGGTAACGGAAAATCGAGAAGACTATAACAAAAAACACCTGATACACAACAATGAAACCAGAGAAAGTTGATACTTTAGATACCACTGGATTTCCATCGGTTCTTCATTTTAAATTCTTCATATAACTTCAGATGCGCCTACTGCGTAGTAGGTAATTTAAAGAACCCAAAATATTGGGGAAGACGATAAGAGAAATCTTTTCGCTGTATCTTTTTCTTAAAATAAATAATTATGGATGTAAATGGTCATCACAATTATTGATTTGATTGGTTAGTGAACTACACGCCTTCATTAACAAGCAAACTAACCACCAAAGTCAATCACACGACGCGCGATTACAAAAATCGCCAGAACACATAAACTAAGGTGCCACAAGTCGAGAAAACATACGAAACCATAATGTATGTTTGCTGAAATCGAACAGGTTTAAGACATTTGAACAACATGCTCAAGCAGAAACATATAACTGTCCACGGGGTTAGATGGAAGTCTCAAGGAGTGCTATACAAATCAGAGAAGTGAAAGTTACCTTGAGTTGAGTAGAGTCGCAAACCGTAGCTTAAATCAACTAACAAATCTGCCATAGGAGTTTCATTAATAACTCATCTTTAAAACTGGTTACTTTCAGTTGTACGCCCTCTTCTACTAATAAGAGAATGTTCTCAAAGTTCCTACCACAATTTAAATTGCATAGAAATCAATTCTTTATTTTCCAGATACAAAATCTTCCATTTCCACTTTACCTTATTTCCCCTCTCCCCTTCCCATTTAATGTTCCATTAAAGGGTATGCTCCATTCAGATGGACAATAAAATTCAGAAAAGCAAGACAGCGCATTAGCGCTAATGAGTATTTACTATTGCATTTGACAACAAAAACTATAATCCATCAATATGTCATTAGGATTGGTTCCAATTGAATAGGTAACTTCCTAAGTTCTACTTTCAAAAATACCTTATACAAAGGATCCAAATATTCAAATTCTTGTTGACACGGAAGTTGATAATAAAACACTTACAAATATGTCTGACAATGAGGATATTTCGATCTCCCTACCTTCTGTTCTGTGTCATTATTGAGCGCAGTGGGTTTTTAGCATCTTTACTTCCCTCCCTTTTAATCCTCAACGGGCATGTCATGCTGAGTAAGCAGTTTAAAGTGGTTTATTTTGTTGTCTTTTGGGAGAAATAAAGCAATTATAGCAAGACATTAATTAGTCTACTACAAAGTACAAAATTGTAAGATTTGTTCATGGTTGATCGGAGACAGTTGTCCATGAACTAGACTAGCCATTAGTGCCTATTTACGGAAAAGAACATTAATAAAGCCGACTTCCAATCTGGAATCCCAAATTCTGCAAAAGCAGCAATAGGATCTTGCTATTTTTCAGCATAATTTTGAAAAGTAATGTGTTTCATATTTCATTTATAACTGGAAGACGTTTTTAAGCAGCGTCATAATTTGTTTGAATGAACGGTAGTGGTCAAGACATCTTGTAACAAACGACCAAACATTTTTCATCACATCAAGAAGTTAGTTTCTTTTGCTTAAAGACTTTATTATCTACTTGGACACTACGATTAATCACAATAAAAGTCTGAAATGTCCTCAAAAGTATGCACATATAGAAAGTATACATTATTAGGGAAAATAAAACAACTTACTTGTTTCTGTCGGAGCAATTTCGGGTGCACATATTTTGGAACTGATCAACTGGTCAATAGACTACAGATGAGTGAAAGAAGTCTAGATTAGTAAAAGTGTTTAGGCTTCAGGTAAAAGAAATAATGGATTGTTATTTAGAACGGTGCCACATTCAGCAATCGTTTGAAAAGTCCTATTTAAACTGCGATTGGATGGATTCATCGTTATTGAGTATCAATTTTAAATCTGATAAAAGAAGTTTAAGAAATAGGCTGCAACATTAAGCAAATAAAAAATGAAATAATTCTTCAAACGCGCTAAAGTGAATCGCCTTCAGCAATTTTGACACCTTTCTTCTAACACAAAATCTCAAATTTGATTCAATTTCATTTTCCCATAGTAATAGTGATGCCATTGTGAGAAATTCAAACCAAATTTTCCAAAAAGATCAGGTAGTTATTTCTAAGATTTCTAGATGCTAATTTTGCATTTTGAACATTAGAAACAAAAGAGAGAACATAACCAATAGCATTTCGGTAATAATTATGAAAACACAAGCCACAGTAGTAAAGGACAAATTCCCATGCTTTTGGTATCTCAGTTTTTAAAGTGTAGACAAAGTTGTTGCTTTATTAAGAATCGGATTGATCAAATTAACATTCAGTTCTAACGAGATTATGAAGTGGATTCAGGTTAAAAGACCACAACCATCATCAAGAACCGTTTAGTATTAATTACGAAAAGATAGTATTTTAAATACTAAATAACAAAGAGAAAATCACTTCCGCAACAATAAATTCTAAATAACCCTTATTTAAAGGCAAATCAAAAGAGAAATTAAACTTTTAGGACGAAAACCGCTCACGGTACACCCAAATTAATTTCAAATCTGCTGAATTTATTCACAACATAAAAGGGCTTGCCGGCTTTGATCTAGGAATATCAAGACAGCTAAAAATGCTCAATTGCAACCCAACATGAGTGTTCTTATGAAAAGGCATAAAAATTCAAGAAATAAAACAAGTGTTGAGTTAAATTTGGTCAGTTTTATTTAATCCATTCGTTTTAGTAAATAACTTCATTTCGATTTCTTCAATAGTGAGAAAATGAGTGGCACAAGTTCGAACATCGACATAGCTTTTCCATGTATTGAAGTGATCACCAAGAAAGGCAGTTGTAAATTGACTTCTTCATTACCAAAATGAAATTTAGGAGCGACATTACTCCAATAACAGTTTGTATTTAAAGGGGCACTAAATAAGAACATGACGTAAACTAAAACAGCCAAAATGAGCCGGATAATTAAATAATATAAAACCGATCTTGTTCTCAACTTCAAATACGTGAAAACATTTATCATTTGCATTTTACAGTTTGAGACCAGAAAAAACCACTTAAACACAGAAAATGATCTCCTTATCAACTAAGAAGTGTAAAACAAACTGAAAATAGTGGTGACTAAACAGCATCGAGAGGATTGATGAATTTTGCAAAAACACTCATTCTACTTACCTTAGATTTGTATGCCTCAAAATTTCCAGAAACCCCACCTTCACATATCATCATCTCACGAGAGTCAAACGTATCTTCTTGAGACAGAGTCCAGGTGTAGTTTGGACAACTGCTAATGCACACCTAAAGAACATAATGAGAGGAAATTTGGCGAATTTTACCTGTTTGGTGGGACAACCATACTGAACAACAACTTCCGGCAGATCAAGGCAAGAGAGAAGGTCGAAGAAGTAAAGATGCTTTCGGTCACTAGAAATGGGAAAAAATAAAGCTCAACATCAATCGTACTTTTACGGAATTAATTAGTATAAACTCACGGATAATCTATTCCACAAATTTTGCCGTGGGAATCCTTAGGGAAAACTATCCTCCGATAGTCACCCATTACAAAGCCTAGAGAAAAAAAGAATTAATAGATAAAATTTTCAAGAAAAGATTTAACATATATTATAACTAACTGAATCCGGCAAGAGCACCAAGGAGAGAAATGGAAATCAAAAATAATATACAGCAGAGAACATCGGTGCAATGTCTAAAACAAATATTAATAATAAGAAACTCGTTTGGAGAAACAGAAAAATGAAAAAATAATGAGTAACCTCTTTTTAACTGGGAGACCAATGCCACGATTTCGGCTGGAAATAACTAAACATGAATGAGTAATACACAGTTCAAATGAAATGGAAAATAAAGTAAAAGTGGAGAAAAAATGAAAAATACCAGGCTGAGTTAATTCCCCAATTGAAAATTCATTAGATCGACCACCTATAACATACTTGACATTTATGTGTCACAAAATACCCTTGGAAGACTGTGATTGACCCATCCGGACAATCCCACTCAGTTTGTAACAGCTATTTTTTCTATTCAAAACGCCACCATAAGGGACTATTTTTATAGGCCCCTTTTAAACGAGAAAGCCCGAAGTTTGATTTAAAGGAAAGCAAGGTAACTATTATAAAGATAGAGTAAAATTAAGTTAAAAACAAACTTCTTAAAAATATTTAATTAATATTTAATATATATCATAACCTACACTTACAATTAAACAATTAAAAGGTGAAAGAAATAACTGAAATCGACTGTGCTCCCCCTCAGTTTAATAGTCCATACTTTGATGAGATAAAAAGTCGCTTACAAGCTGACTATCGTAACGATCCATTATGGACGATCCATTTTCTGTTAATGGATTATACAAAATATTTTAGTGAGGAGGATGATTGAGGGATATCAAAAACATGTCATTCAGATTTTTATCACCTTAAGCAAAATAAGTATTAAAATGCATTAACTTTTAAAGTGTGCTTGAGGCGGATTGAAATGTTTAGAAATTTAACCCCTCACTGGTAGTTGTTATTGTAGTATAGGAATTACATAGTACCAGTATCTTGGGAAAAGACCCTAAACAATCAAATGAAGGAAGGGTTATGATAAATAAGTTAATATACAGTACTGAAGTTAACGGTATTCTCAAAATCAACGTAATTTAAACGGTGTATACACTGGAATTCAGGTGCGCACACGGGGATTTCTACGCTCGTCTACATATATTGGGAATAAAATTTTCTCTTTGAATAGCCAGTTAGCATTGGATGAATAACCGTACATTGATGAAGGATATTAATTGGAATCTTACAATTGGAAGTGCAGTATACAAATAATAATGTCGTGATTGGTCACTCAGTAAGATTGAAATAACAACATTATATCATGGAAATGCAGTTAAAAGTGTGAGAACCAAAAAAGAGAACGAATAAGAGCTTAATTATGTACGAAGTACGTTTTGGAAAACTCTTAAAATAAACAAAAATCTCGGCATTCCGAGGATTATAGAATTCAGCCGTTATTTCAACTTATCATATAACTTAGTCCTCTTGCCATATTTTCAAAAATCATTCGTAATTTTGCTCTTGTTCTCTTCGTTTAGATACATCTATTATTAAATTTATACATGCTGCCTAAACTGTCGAATAATGAAATGCCAATAAAAATTAAGGTGTTCATTAAAAATCTGCTTCTATGTGATTGTATTTGAATGTTCAGGTTGCATAATATATAGTTTTATCTTCTATTTACAAAATATATGGATTTCAATTACTTTAAAAAAATTCTAAGCCAATAATTCAACTTAAAAATATTATATTACATTAATTATTCCACTTGTAAATATATATTTAAATTTTAGCGAAAATTTCAATTTTGACTTAAAAACAATGCAGTTCGTGTTTTAGTTGGTCTGATCCTTCGGCGCGTGCGCCTAGTGTTCGTAACAAGCATTTAGGATTAGCATAACTATTTGACAGGCCCGTCGTTGCTGAATTCTTTGCATGGTGGGTTTAATCTTTTTTATATTTTACGCTGTTTCATGCAGCTGTCAGTCATCATGCCTATGATGCCAATGTTTAATAAACATAAGCAACCCCGGGAACAAATCGCTGCCATCAATGAAAGCCTTTTAGTAACGTGAATTTTGGTTATATTTTAATGATTTCTATTTAGGTTCTTGATAATCCTAACAAAACTGAGAAGGACAAACGAAAAGCTGTTGAAGAGATATCTCGTTCCTTAAATAATCTTAAAGAAGTTCTGACGGATCGTTCGGATGGCAGATCCACTGGCAGAGAACGAGACACAGAGACTTCAAATCTCGAACGCACTCGTATCAGCGAAATACTTTCTGAAGTAACTCAGGAAATCATTATTCGCGACATGGTTCCTCTTATCCTCGCTCATTTGGAGGAGATTGAATTCGAGAGTTGCAAACAAATTGTTGATCTTTTTGCTCATATTCTTCGTAAACCTGCTCGACCATTTAATCCAATGGTTAGATACTTATTGGAGTACCCTGAAATACTTAATACTCTTCTCAAAGGTTATTACACACCGGAAACTGCTATCCATTTCGGAGCTGTAGGTTCATTTTCTTTTACCTTTTCTTTATGCTGGTACATTTTCCTAGATTTTGCGAGATGCTTGTAGAAGCGAGAGTATAACCAAAGTGGTGCTTGGTTCTCCTGGATTCTATGATCTTTTCATTCATGTTCAAGGAACAGCTTTTGATATTAGTTCTGATGCTTTCACTACTCTACGGGATCTTCTAACACGACATAAACCTGAAGTGGCTGACTTTTTGGAGAGAAATTACGATGAATTCTTCAAGCAATATTTAACTTTGCTCACTTCTGAGAACTATGTCACTAAACGCCAGGCTCTTAAGGTAGTCTTTTATCTTCTCATTTTATGTTAAGATCATTTTAAGCTCTTGTTCGACTAGCTCCCTTGTCATTATTGCTATTGTTTATGTGTTTAACATGTGAATTCTCACCATTATCCAATACGCCACCAGCTCAATAAAACTTTTATGTGTTCTCTATGTAGCCCCAATTGGTTTGAATGCATGTATGATTGATTCATGTAAATTAGGGAATGTTAGTTTTTTTCGTGATGTGTACTATTCGAATTTGCTCACGATTTTCCCATAATTCGAGTAATTTCTATGTGAACAATCACGAGATTTGTTTTGATCGTGTTTTTCGGTTTCGTACTTTTGTAAATCCACCTGAAACTAGCGTACCTTTTTAGTGTCTCTCTTCTAACTAACTAGGATGACGTTATATTCTCTGCGTATTAAGGAGTTAATGTCATCGAGGATGATTTAGACCATAACCAAATTTTCTTTATCACCTTGTTTTCTCTTCCGTTTAGCTCTTGGGAGAACTACTTTTGGATCGTCATAATAGCCGAATCATGAATCGATATATTGCTGATCCGGAAAATCTCAAACTCATGATGAATTTGCTCAAGAGCAAAGAGAAACAAATCGCCTTTGAAACTTTCCATTGCTTCAAGGTAATTTGTCTAGTTTTACTTATTACTCATGACTTACTGAATCATACGTAAACTTAAAAAAGACGGATTGTTATATTAATAGTTGTGAAATGATTTCGTGCTCCTTTCAATCTTCAACGCTGATTGACTTGTAATTGAGTTAAAGCTGATAGCCCTTCTCTCACCAAATTAATATACAGGCATTGTTCAGTTAAAGTAGGAAATTTGCAATTCCATTGAACTTTGCCGTTTTCAGCACTTATCCTGAGCAAAGAAACATCATGTTGAGAATCTCGGAATCTTCTACCTTTTGACCATTTTTGGCTAAATGAATGTATGCGAATAAGTATCGGAGTTCCCTAATTTGGTGCACGACCACGTTAACCACTGGGTTACCGCCATGTAGTGTTGTCAAAGTTTATTTTTATGCTAAAATGATTAGATAACTTTTTTTTCACGGATGAATGTGTTAACACACAAAATCAGTTAATTTGATAGATAACTTCATGTCCAGGACTGCTTTTCCAGCATTTAAATCAATAATATGATTTTTGTGTGCCTAGTATTCTTTCTATTAACTTATACGTTTTAGGCATTTAACCGGTAGTACTGCGTTGAGTTGGGAGTTAAGGTGCCTCATTTCCTTATTTTAATACCAGGCTCATTTTAATGGAATCTTTTTATTCGCCTTACAAGTCAAAATACCTGTGGCGGATTAAGCCGTTTTCGCTGATTCATTTCTCCCTTTGTTAGTAGGACCTTCCCGTATGCCTCTAGATTTCGACCAAATTATGTTTGCATTCGACTCGTCGTGTGATGTAAGTTCGAAATCCATCTGAAATTGAAATGACTATTCCAGGTAAAGAAATTAAAAGGGGATATGTTATTTCTCATTTGATAAAAAGAGTCGTATTAAAGATACGAGGCGAGCTGAGAGACGCATTCCTTCCAATGCTACGATTTTTGAGTGGAGGGAAAAGTAGATTTTCGGTCTTCAAAGCAGGGACTTCTATATAATTATGATTGCGATCTTTAAGTTATCTGTATGATGTTCTTGACTCGAGATGTTTGAGAGAAATTCTTTCGACTGGAACTTGGATCCTTAGGACACTGGGTGAAGATAAATTTATGTGTTGAATTCTTTTGCGTATTCATAATCAAGCATTTCCAATTTACTTAATAGCCGAGGAAAGCGTATCTTTCATTGAATTTTTACATCTCCTGATCAATATAAAGCCGATTCAGAAGTGTGTCTATGGGAAAATGTGGTTTTGATACTTCTCCAGTCGTTTTGCTATTATAATACGGGGTGCGTAAGGCATCTGAGAATACCTTACGAACTTTCAGAAAAAGGGTGAATGAAACATACAGTTTCTTGTATCAAAACGAATAAGCATAGTGTTAACTTTGGTTTTATTCTATATATCCTCCTTCGCCTTCTATCATCTATTCACTTCGAGTTCGAAAGCGACTGATTGCAGGTTTTGATCAGATTAGGTGGTTTTTATTGATGTCCTCCATTGCTCGGGCTATTGCTTTCATCAGAAAAGAGGATTTGGTTTTATGGGGATGCTTATTAACTTCCTTTCCAGCCACGCCCCCCTCCGCCCCGCCCCGCCCACCCCACGTGTAATAATCCGACGTGTTAAGGTCTGATGAGCAGTTAGGAGGGAGCCATAAGTTTGGTGTGACTTGATGGTGAAACTTTTTGGTCATCCAATCGTGGATATGGAGAGTTTTATGTGATGAAGCCGAATCTTGTTGGAAGACATAGGGGGGTTGATGGAAAAAAATTGAGAAGTCGTGATGTGTCCTTCATTGCTAACAAAAGAGAAACCATCACTGTTGCTGGAAACTTCGTACGCATGCATAACAATTGGAACTTCAGTGAGGTCCGCCCGCGCATAGCCACCTATCATTTCTTGGATTGACTTTTTGATCCTGGTGGACGTTTTTTTCGTGGGGGGAAAAATCAAAGACACCTTTGTTCTTCTGTGTGCTTCAGTTTGTTTAGGAGTCCTTTTGCATACATTAAACTATTCTCTTGAGTTGGTTTTGTCGACATAAAATGATCTCGCCTAAGAACGTATGATTTGTATCCGAGGTTTTGATGAGCAATATTCCTTATATATTGTCGTTCCCTCAGTCACTTGAGGATCTTTGGCAAGATGCCGCACATTGACTTCCTAGAATTTTTGTCAATCATGTCATGCACTGTTCTGACAAACTCAGGTGTTCCGATTGAGTGAGACAATACTGTTTTCTCTAGACGTTGGCGGCCAATTCAGCTCCTTTCTAACTTTGCAGACGAAAGCTGTGGCGATTTTTAGAAATCTTGCAATTCTAAATTCCTTTATTTAGCTTTTATTGACACTATTATAGTGTGTCTTTAAATATCATTCGTTATACTAGTATTGTCCATGAGATCTTCTGAAATAAGACGTACATTAATTATTATCATATTAGTTTAAATTACAAAGATATAAGTGTCCTCAGATACCTTACGCATCCTGCACACTATTCTAAAAGTCTCTGTGATAGCAGTCAGTTTTATTTCTAGTTCAGCGCTATTGAAATATAAAGTGGTTACAGTGAATTCTGGATTAAGCGATTTTCGATTTATCTTAACTACGTTCTCATATTCTAAAATTAAAATATTCATCTGCAATTTTTAAAGTTGGATTAAGACATTAATCAAACAAGTCTGTCGGTTTGACAGATTCCACTTCTTATCTCGCCCTCCTTAAGGAAGCGCGATAAACCTTACAGCTCCAAAATAATATCTATTGAATGTTTAACTGCTTTTATTTCTATAAATGTTTACTAGTTGCTGTTAGCAATCAAAATGGGAATGAAAGTATTGCAGTATCAAAATTCACTTTCCTACAATTTAAATCCATTGAAGCATATCACAATTGTGTGTAAGTCTATAATTACACTTTTATGTGTTTTTCTATTTGTGTATGTGCCTCCTCTTATCAACCATCTTGTTCATTTTGTACGAATGTAAATTGTTCTGATAATAGCCGCTTTTAGAAGAGTATAAGTATACATTGCATTTGTGAAACTCATTTTGAATATGTTACTGAAAACCTTGTTTTAATAACTACTGTCGTCGCTTCAAACTGCACATACATTGAACCATTGTTTTTCCTTATTAATTTCGGTTCAACTTTTGAGAAGTGTCCACCGAATTTCATTTTACGAATAACTCGTTTTTTATGCTTTGTGTTCACTGTTCGTGTCATCTGCCGATTTGCACTTTCAGTTCAAAGGTGCTGCCGCATTTTATGTGAGGCTAAATTCAACCTACGAGTTAATATTTTCCAGGTTTTACGACCTGTCACCTAGCGCAATTCGTTTGGCGGCCTTAATCAAATTTTTTGTTTGGTAATTAAGGTATCAGATTAAAATAAATTTAAACTCCTACATTCTATTCGAACGGGTTTATGCAAAATTTGAGGATCTTAGTCTTAACTTATGTTTGAAGATAATAGTCTATAAATTATTTGGTCCTCAAATGGAGCGATATTTTATGAAACTTGATTCAAACTGTAAGTAAATGGGGACTTCTTTCAACATTTGCTTCCAATGGTAACTCCAGCTGAATTGTGATTTGATGAAACTTCTCTTCACCCATATATTTGTGTTACTAGCTGAGGTGCACTTTCAGTTTAAAGTTATGACGATTCAGTTAAATTCAAGCAGTGAGTTTAACCTACGACTTTTACGACTTTTCTGTCACCTCGCACGACTTGTTTGGTGACCTTAATCAAATGGGGGCGCATTTTTCAAAATCTTTTAGAGTTACCATAGTAATTAAGTGATCTTATCTGGCATCTCTGTTACTTTGAAATTGAAAGTGAAAGTAATCGAACTAAGAAATTTCATTTATTTGTGCATTTATTTTCTGATACATGGTGATATTACATTTGGCCGATTATGTATTTTTTGGAGTATGAATTCCACTGAATTAGGAATTCGCTTAATTTTATCTCGATCACGAAAGTAATTTTTCTTTAAACATCTTATAATTTGTTTAAGTTGATTTAGTCATTATTTTACTCATGTCAATAAAAAGCATCCGAATAAGGTATGAAACGGGGGAAGGATGAAAAAGACGATACTGAGATCAGAGTTTCAAGAGTCCTATCATATTTAGATTCTGGAATCATTGAATTGGCCATATTCTTAGATGGAGTATAGCTTATTGAATAATGTCCTAATGTTCGCATTTAATTATTTGACCTTTAGGTCCATGGATGAGATTATGTCCGCATTACCCAGAGCTTGTTGATGTGTTTTTTATTTCCATCGTTTGTCATACCGTCTGGATTTAATTGCATCTTTTTACAGCAAGGAGCAGGTAGATACGTTTTAAATATGACATGTCGGTTTATAATTTTTCACAATCCCTCTCTGAACTGAAATATATCACCAACCGCTTGTGAAATTACCTCGTAATATGTTATTTGGTGATTATAAAAATGCGACATTTACCATTTAGCTGCATTTTAATATGAAGTTACATTTATACACTATTTGAATTAAAAAGGTATGCACTGGTGATATTAAATAATTACGTCTACCAAGCTAGAAGTTACGAGTTCGACAGGAATCAAGTAAACAACTTGTCCATCTGCACTGGTTAATATTTGGTCAAGTGAGAGGTAGCGAAATGTTGAAATAACTCTTTTCAAATGACTTAGAACTCATCTATTCAGATCACTCAATTCAGTTCAACTTCCGCTTTGTGAATTTTTCATCAAATATCACTTTAACAAGCTCTATTTTCCCTATACCTGTATTATTAGCTTAAATTAAATTTCTGCCCAAAATTTAGCAGATTTAATTTGGGACACAAGGTAACCAGTTAGTTGCGTGCCAAATATGTGAATTTCATTTGGTTAGTGTGAACTTAAACGAAGATTTTCATGAATACGTCATTGATGAAGCTTTTGTTTAGTAGGCGGTCTGTTTATAGTGAATAAGGGGGATATCTGTTTTTCAGAAGCTGTAATTCGAACATTCTGATCTCTATACAATCAAGTTTTTAGCTGGAGTTCTGAAACACAGCCCCTTCTGTAATTTTTAATCTATTTTTATAATGATGCCAGTGTTTCGATACCTTTGGAGCTTGTTTGAATAATCTGGTTTTGTTGAAGCTTATACCGGTCAGAAAATTGTTCTGTATATAAGATAATATTTGAATTGCTTGTAACTTTCTTTTTTTGTAGACTTTGGTGCTGGTTTTAGTGGCATTAGTCCTTGGTGATCAGTACCTTTCATTGCGTATTAGTACACTGAAGAGAGAGCTCTGAGAGGCTTTATAATTACCTCTTCTATATTTTTGGCATTCTTTACAAGTTTTAATTCACTTCTGGAGGTTGTGGTCATGGAAATATTTTCTCTTTGCTTAGTTGGACAAGCTTGAATTTATCGAAAATATATGGAACTACTTGACCAATTTCTTTACACTTATTGTATCCAAAATGAAGAACATTACGTTGGCAGGATTCGACTGTCTGGTAGTGGTCATTGCCACTACTAAAGGAGCGCATAAAGTTTGAGAAGTCAGTCTTGAAAATTGACAGTTTCTCTTGGACTCGGGTAGTGATCGATGTTCCTTTAACTTTAAGACCTATTTTTAGGATATTTGCTGTTAAGCTCGGTTGGAGTTTAGCAGGTAGCCTGTTTTTCTCCGAGTAAAGTTTATACTCAAGTTTATTCCCCCCTCATAGTTTGCGAACAATTTATTGTAATTGATTTAAATCAGTAGCTTTCTACTATCCATCTTGATTTATATTCCAATGACTAAAATAGCTATCAACATTTGATACTTGTATTTAGAGAGATTTTTAAACAGGATACTTTCGAGGTTGGTTAATTCGAATACCTCTTGGAGTTATATGTATGTTGATCCATTAATGATTAATTTCGATTGGAACCGATTAATGAGGGTATGGCTTAATCTTATGCCATTGATATTCTGTATCTAGCCACAATTAGTATTGGTTTTGAACTGATTAATAACCATTCGTCAAATTGTGCTGCTTATATTGTTTCTATGGTTTCAAAACAGGTATTTGTGGCTAGTCCGACCAAATCGAGACCAGTCCACATGATACTCTACCAAAATCGGGACAAGTTGATCTCTTTCCTGCAGAGCTTCCAAACGGATCGATCAGAGGACACCCAATTCAACGATGAGAAACAGTATCTGATCAAACAGATTCGTGAGCTTCAACCCCTTCCCCCACTGTGATTCGTTAGCCTGCTCTCTAACACACTAGCCTGTTTTTCACAACGCTCTCGGCTATTTCTCTCGCCTCCCAACATTCCTATCTGCCCTCGTCCCTTATTCTGCTCTCTGTACATACTGTGTCTCAATCACCCCCTTGGGCCTTTTTTCAGTGTCATTTGCCTTATTATAACTCTCTCTTCCTTCTTTCTTTTGCTGGCTCTCCCTACCTTTTCGGGAAAAATGAGAATGGATGGAGGAAGGGGTGAGTGGAGGGGTGGCTAGTGCTTTGCTTGTGAGTTATACGCTTGCGGCTGAGCTCTTTCACGATTAACGCTATTATTGCAACTGAAACTACTATTCTCACCAAACACGAATGGTGGCACCTTTGATTGCTTTTATTGCTTTATTCGTTGCGTGATGTGTTCTGGAAAGTTCGAAGTTGTTGCGTGGGTCGATGAGGAGGAGGGGAGAAGTAGTCACGGGAGTAGCGTTTGTCAGTTATATCTTCTAGAAAGTAGATTTATGGCTGTTATTTCGTAGGTAATACCCGATGGGGTAGTTGAATTAACTGCTGATGTGTGCTACTGATTAGTACATCTGCTCTTCTCTTAATAAGAAAAGACTATGTCTATTTTTAGGCAATAAATTTCGTTTCTATTAAATGTAATTCAGATAATGTTGTCAGTTCAGTATTGAACAGTGGGAATGAAATGTGAAATTTGAATAATTTGAACCTAAATACGAAGATATCTTTTGAGATCGTCATTCCGTTCCGGTATTAAAATCGTTTTGGCTTGAAATGCTTTAATCAACTGATCCACTTAAATATTCGGAGTTGGATGGCTGTTGTCATATAACTTCCCAAATCCACTAAGGGGAAGTGTTCATATCACTTAATTTGAATCGAGAGAAGGTATCCTGGAGTGGCTCTTAGGGAGGACTCGCTTTCTACGAACTCTTCTGTTGATCAGAATTAAACACTTGTTGGTCAGAACCATTGGATGTGTACTGAAGGACATCAGTCTCGTGACCTTTGACTTAACAGACTTGCACTTTGGCAACTATATTACCGATGCTTTTGTTTTGTAATTGTTATAAACAACAGGTAACTCGATTCTATATCTGCTTATTAAATTGCATTTCATCCCAGTGATTACAAACAGACAACCTTTTTTTTTCAAAACAGAACACCAGGGTTTTAGACTAGGAGTCTATGATATGAAATCAACAAGATTGAGTGATGGCAAGATGTCCTCGTTGGGCGGATAAGAACTGGATATGATCTGAGTAATGACATGGGCAAGAACTGAGTGCTAATCAATAATCCATATGAAGGTTCACTTTGGGGACAAAGGAGGATGTATTAGCTGCAATTGCGTATAATTTCGCATTGCCCGACAGAGGAAACATTTGAGTCAACATGTGCACTATAGTACTTGGCAAATCGAAATGAAATCCTTCAAGTTATAAGTGTGGATGTAAGCTGGAGATACTTTCAGAATCTTAAAGCTCACCTCCTGAATACAGAAAAGAACCTGCAATTGAATGAGAACCAGAAAATTGGAATAGATAATCAAATTCATCATTCAGATGCATATGCATTTGTTAGTCGAACTGAGTGTCCAATCGACAGAGGAAATTGATATCCCCACACGAAGACAATGGAGATAGTGTGTGGCTGATTCAAGAATTAACAAAAATTTGATAATCAAACTTGATGGGGACTGAAACTGAAAACTAATCGTAATTATTTTTGTTTAATTAAGTAAAAATAAAGAATTGATAATAGTCTCAATTTCTGATATTCACTGCTGAAACACTGGTACTCAAGAATACCGACAACACAGTAATTAAAAGATATATGAAAGCGGATCACTAAGGCGCACGTTCTTCACATGTCAAATGAAAAGTTGCTCCAAGATCTATAATTTATAATGATGGCTTGAATGTCGCCGTTGAACTTGCCCCCATGTCTTGAAAGCGATGACTGAAGACATTCTTATCAATAAGACAATAAAACTAATTTAAGGAACGATTCAGAATTTTTTTATTTCAATTTGTTAAGATTTTGCGGCAGGTGATGAATATCTATTCGGCACTTAGTTAAGACTGGGATCAATTGCTCAATCTTTCGGTCAATAATCTTTGAACAGTGGGAACTTGATTTTCATTCACGACAATCTGGAGAATTCCGATTTCAGGTTAATAAGGTTCTTGTTATGCTCTAACCTATTTTCTACTTCCGTTCCGCCTCTTTCATCCATAATCTGGATGAAACTATTGTTCAATGGGTGAAAATTTTATACCCAGTAATGAAGATCAATGTACCAACAAAGTATTGAGCCCTGTTTTATTATTTAATAGATTAAATTGACGTAATTTCTCGTTGCAATAAAGTATTTCTTACTATTATGGTTTCGCCACGAATAGGTGAAACCTTGTATTAGGGTTTGGTTGATCTGAAGAAAACTCAAGGGATCAAATTAAAACCCTTCAATTTCAAAAGCGATTTGTCGTAAAGTAACTACAGCATGAGTAAAGAATCAAAATAGCATTGCTGAACTAACAAGATGGAAAAGAGATGGAGACTGTGGTTTACGCTCCCCTGTAGGTAGTGTATGCTTGCTTCGCAGTTAGTAAACCAAAAACGTATTAGAATGTCGCCCAATATTCAGAAACTTGATAACTAGATAAACGACTTAATGGAAGAGGAAGGGTTCATGGGTCGAACAAAATGAAGCTAAATGTGGGATGGGTAAAAACTGAGGTTAATCAATAAGCAACTTAATGCATAACTAGAAGGTTTCTAAAATCTGCTTATTTACTTCAATTTGGCAATTAATATGGCTAGAAAATGTGGAAGGATTTGCAACGTGACGAGCCTATGCGTGTTCTCACGTATGAGCTAATATCTCTGATTACATGCCTGCTTATTCAATGAGTCTTATAAATAAGTAATTTATTCTCTTATTATCGCCGGTATTAGATTATTCTGTTTCTGTTGTCTGCCAACTATGTGTGGAAAGGATTCCGTATAAACTGTTGCATAATGAGTGAAACAATGGAAATGTGTCTTTTGGATCCATATAACTTTTTTGGTTATGTTTGCAACGTTTATCTAAAAAATTTTACATTTTTGAGAGGAGACGTATTATTTAAACTCATTAGTCATCCGTATTTTCCTACTTCATGTCGCCAATCCACACGAACACTCGACAATAAAATCTATCATCGTTAATAAATTTACCAAGGAAATTATGCAACAATCAAGTGGCAAATGATATAATTGGATATTTCCCTGAAAATATGGCAAATCATAGATGGTATACCACAAATTCAATAAAATTATTTCACAACCCCATAAAACTACTCTTCTGATAATAAGTAGCATGAGACGGTTTAGGTCATCGTTAAAACCCATTATAATAGAAAGTAATAATCCTTATCTATTATTTTCCTAAATCCTATTTCTTAAAGGCGTAATTTAAAAGGCTGTTGAAATTACAGCATCTGAATATAGTATGTTTGAATTTTAACCCGTTTAATGATAAAAGTCAGTGTAATTCATTTTTCAAATTGTTAATATTTAGCTGTGTTTTGGAAGCACTTTGAAACACCTAAGGCAGCACGTGTTTGTCCTTTCCAAATCAGCTGTCTGTGAAAATTGATTAACGTTTCTCATGCTAATTGTTCCTGAAGTGTGGTTGCCTCAGAGAAATTTACGATAAGATCATGAGACTGTCTATCGACTAGCAGGGTAACTGGGGTCAAATACTGATCAAATATTCATTGAATATCAAGAATAACCTATGTACTTGGAAGACAGACGTTCGTTTTCATTATAAGAAAAATGCCTAGAGATTCGAAGAAATATACTTTTTGGTTATCAGACATTGAAATATTTTCCTAAAGAATACCTTCACCTGAAAATAAATGCTGTGGAAAATTCGGCATTTTTCAATTTCTAAACGAATCTTCGAATCAGAAATGAGGTAATTAAAATAGATAAGAGCTGGAATTCTTCGCTCTTTTTACGTTTTAATGACTAACCGGACTAACATAACATGCACCGAAATTTGTATTGCGAAAAAATGTGGCCTCACTGTCAGGCAGTTCCAGGCCATTTAATCCAATATCAACTTTGAGTTTATAGTCGATTTTTTTTTGAAAATAGGAATATTGATAGTTTTTTGAGAAAGCGCTGTACATTTTCTATGCAAAGTGTTTATAAATTCGCATTTTGCATTAAACCTACAATCCAGACTCACTGTCATTTTAACTTTTAAGTACTACTTGTATTATTATTATTATTTATCCCCCTTAGTAAAAATGATATTTAAAGGTTTTCATTGTGCTAGGTGATTGGCATCAAATAACGGAGAATCCAACAAACGAAAAAGAGTAGGAGATCAAAAAAATGTAGAGAGCAACCTTTAGGTATGAAAAAAAAGTCCTACTTGGTTCGTTTTTGAACTCGGGTTGTGCAGTATTTGCTAATCAGAAAGGGTTGGTCTTGCCGCTTCACTTCATTTTTTACAACGGTTGAGAAGACAAATAGTCTTACGGAATATTCCACAGCCTACAATTTTAGCATAGCAGAACTTTATCAGTAAATATCTTTCACCAAATCATTTTTAATACAAAATAATCATAAAAGTTGAATGGAAAGTAAAGTTTTGAGAATACGCTACTGAAACAAATTGCCTTTCTAATGATCGCGATTACTGATCTGTGCTCTTTACTAAAACTCTTCTTATCGTGATTATTTGAGAGCACTAAGTTGGATTAGAATTCATTTTGAGGGCTTTTATGTTATAAAGTAGCTTCATTGCTCATGCACTACTTTATCGATCATTGAACTTCTACGCTCGCATCTGGATATTCAAAAAAACTACTAAAGCAATTATTGGCTAATCAGGCGGTCAACAATTTACCATGTATTCAATTCTAGTTAAGCAATTTTGTTGGTTAAAAGCCACTATTTGGGTCGTAAGTTTGTTCCTTCTTTCTCCTGGGATATAAGTAAACATAACCTTACAAAAATAAGCTTATGAATTGGACATAGGGGTCTAGGGAAATAATGAAATGGAGAATGTAATTCCATCGCTTTTTAATTTGGTTTCAGCAGAATGGACTTGTCACTTCCAGAGGTAAATGTGATATTTAAGGAAGAGCTCCTTTAATCATGTCTTCTTTGTGGTTATGAAAATACAAAATCAAGGCACTTTTTAGTTCATAATAATGCTAAATGAGGTTCTCTAAAGCCCGGTAATATTTCGAGCCGAGAAGAGGTGGTAAAAGTTTCCGATCACAAGTGGAGATTTAAAAATTTTAATTTTTAGGACCGAAATTCTGAAATATCAGTCTTCTCACCCTCCGATAAAGGCATTATTGAAAGTTTTACAGTTCCTTGCTCAATTAGTATGAAATTAAAGAACCATTGTCTAATCACTTTCCCTCGATTAATAACGAATACAAACATTTTAAATAAATTCATAATATAACTCTCCGATGCGTTCGTATGTATCTTCTCCTGAGAATGAAAATGAGACTAATAAAATATGATTTTTGCATTAGCCACTCAGTACTAGTGAGCTTTTAGAGATGAGAATCATTAATTTGCCCTCTTTTGATGTAATATAAGTGCAACTTTTTAATGCTGAAGCGATATCTGAGTGGGTGCATGAGTGAAAAATTTGGTAAAGACAATTAACGGTTCTAGATCTCAAAAGCTGTTCAGCTGTAGATGAATGTAATATTTGATTTCTCTTTCATCAAATATTAGCATTTCCTATCTGTCATATGTAGGTGACTAAGAATTCAGATGGGACGACGATCGTGTAAACATTTTGCTCATCATTTGACAGATTTAAATGTAAATTCCCAAGCCATTCACGATAATTAACTAAATTTGAGTTGAGAGGATATATGCCAGTGCCACTCTTATGAAAAACTCGCATTTCATCATCCCGTCTTCCAGAATTAGCCGCTGCCATTGACTACTCACATCACGTGATATGTACTGATGATGATCGATTTCTTGGTCACTGACTTGGCAGACGTTCAAGTTGACCACTGCGCCACAGAGGCATACAAAATCACTAAAGGTTATAGTTATTATGCAAACTAATAGTCTGCAAAAGAATGTGGAATGAAATGAGATTGATGAAAATTGACGAAAAGACATAAAATAATCCATCTTTTGCTAATCTTATAGATATAGAGAGAAACAAATAGATCGATTTATATTCCTTCTGAGATTGTGAACAACTCAATCTCTCCAAGAATTGAACTTCAGTATCTACTTCTGTTCGATCTTCTCTTGTTTCATCAATTATTTTGCTGTTTTGCTTTTTCCCGAATTTCAGAAACTATCGAAATTAAAACTTTCAAAAGTATTCTGCATAACTGCATGCAATAATTTATGCATAAAGAATCGTAAAAACGTCGATTAACATTCGATAAACTCGAGCCTTCCGAGATTGTGAACCCCTTTACTTGCAACTAATCTTTATACTTCGACTCAACCCTTTTTGATATGAATGAAGCAAGTCGGTAAATTTCCGATTACTTTCATGAGGCTCTACGTAAACTTGACTTATTATATTCAATAAGCCCCCGTTACTTTTTCGCATTTCGTTACCATAAAGAGAACGAATAAGCGAAGGCTTCATTTCACCTTCTAACTTTAACTACTGTTAAGTAAATGAGAATAATTTTTTAAATTTGTGCTCAAAGTAGAATTATTTGGATATGGTGACGAATGAAAGTAAATTTCCAATTTTTTTGGAACGTAAGCCTGACCGAAACAACATATGAGTTTGTTAAAAATTTTCGATAGAAAAAATATCTCAATACCTGTTTGTTTTAAAAGGCACATAAAGTTATTTATCTTGCTTTTTTATGATTTTCTTTTTCCTATTTCCGGAAGCCTTACTCTATAAATGCATTGCGTCATGACGTAAGAGATGATTCCCGGTGAGATTAAAAGGACACAACGAATAGTGCGGTAAACGAGATGGCCAAACATTTCCAATAATGTCCTATAACTTGATGGAATTTTCTAGAATAAAACTCTTGTCAATATCTTTTTTTTATTTTATTGCACATATTCATTGTTTGAAATACTTTTAACGAGGGGGGCGGAAGGTATTAGTTTAGATATATCAGTATCAAGAAATATATATAGTAATTGGAGTCACTGACTCAATCGAATTTCAAAATGTGATGCTATACATCTAATAGATGAATTATCTCATTCTATTTCAGGGTTGGTTAACGATTTAAATCAAAATTAGCACCAGAGTGCTCCGCTTAAGAATCGATTCGTATTAATATCTTTATTCTCGTTAGTTAGATATTAAGGGCGTGCTTTTCATGCTAAATTTCGATCAAAATTCATTGATTCCGATGGATCAAAGTTCTAATGATGCACTGAAGATTATTTGTTAATATCAATCAATCATATATATGAATTCAGGTCTATTGATTTGGACAGAAGAATGAAAAACACGCGAGCTTTCATCCCTGTGGTTGTACATAATTAACCAGTGCAGATGGACACCCACATCACTGAACGTGCACCGATTTACACTGGTCTCATGGTCTGGAATTGACATACATGCATGCTAGACACTATAACACCAGAATATATTTCATACTTTGTCCCTACTTATAATATCTTATACGGTGTGAAATAGGAAATGTCTGTTCGCTCATATATACCTTCTAAATTTGCGACTTTTACGGTATGCTTGGCACTGTCGTTCGTAACACATGTTCAAATTTCTTGCAAGGACGTTAAGTCTAAATTTAAGTTAGGAAAATTGAAATTGGATTGAACTACAAGAACACGGGTCTTAAAGTGACTGGAAAGTTACTAAGAAGAGGGACTATTGTCTGTAGACGCTCTAATCTATCTCTTGAAATGCGCAACGATGTCCCTGTGACGAAATAGACAATGATAAATTCTTGATTTCTACGCAGACGTTTGATAAAAAGACTATAAGGAATACTGAGAAGGTTCCGGATGACTGATATACTGTCACTCGTAACCAACTGAAGACATTTTGTTTATGGAAATAAATATTTCATTTTTCTAAAAGGGTTTTACGCGTCAGAATGCAATCGCCGAAGTTTCGGATACACTATCTGTCATGGGACATCGGTCGAAAATGAAGCATCTCCATTCGCTTTGCTTTTTTAAATCCCAATAGGCCATACGAAATCACTCTTTGTTTTGAATCTTGTAGCATATTCGAAACAGTCACACTGACCTTAATTCTGGACATTTTGCATTTCACCATTAGAAGCAACCCATGTGAAGGTACATTTTATTTGAATTTGCTTTTATTCACTCCCCACCTTTGGTGCAATGAATTAGCGATGAAATAATTGCTCATATCGTTGAAAATAAAACCAAGTTCTATTAAGAAGATGAAGTCGATTTAGTATCTCTTTTATAATTCTATCTCATTACTTCCAGCCAACTCAGGTTAGTTATGAATGTTACAATAATGTCTAGAATACTACGTTTGGATAGGTACGTGTTGGATTTTGGAACGTAAAATTAGTAAAAATTAGCAACTTTCTTACGATCCGAATTCAAAGATCTACTGAAGCAGAATTATTTGATTCCTTGACGTTGCTCTCAACCTCTTTTTCATCATTTGTTTAACTTTCTATTGACTGACTTCAATTGCACTCTGTTTTGTAGTATTAAGAATCAAACTACTGTCTTATCAAATGTTGACGATCGTAATAAATCCATAACTTAAACTGTAATTGGTTACCAGTGAAGTGACCTCAGTTTAATAAAATTCACCGGTTCTATACTTTCTGTTCCATGTTATATAAGTTTGCTATTTATAATGAGATTAAAGCGATTCTCTTTCTCAAGAACGAAAGGTTATGATGCCATGAGGTAAAATTTGATACTGTGTAATAAGCAACAAGGTACTTATTTCGGTATATCTAAAAAGGTATTCTCATAGATTGCGAAGATAAGTTATGTTATTCAAGTACGAAATTAATAATTACATACCATCATAAACATTATTTCTCAACTTCTTTAATTGTCAATAATTTTAGGCTTAGAATCGAAAACTCAACGCGTTCCCAAATAATAAATAAACGAATCAAAAGTATTTGAGGGCATTCATATGCTATCTCCCAAATTCCATTTAATAGCGACAAGCTTATTGCCCCTAGGGAAATTGATGTACCAACTATTAACAAT
This sequence comes from Hymenolepis diminuta, assembly GCA_900708905.1. Lineage (NCBI taxonomy): Eukaryota > Metazoa > Platyhelminthes > Cestoda > Cyclophyllidea > Hymenolepididae > Hymenolepis > Hymenolepis diminuta. Next base: position 89,371 of record CAADRB010000064.1, on the reverse strand, counting down.
AAAATCGGCATAACCTTCAGAAATTCTCAAGTTCACAATCTAAATATTCAGAGTTAATGACATTGCTACAACAAGCCTCATAAAACTAATTACCTAATATCCATTAGATCTAAAATGATAAAAAGCTAATGAATAATATCGTGTAAACTCTTTTGTGAAACTTATTAATTTTCCAAATCAAAATTAACTAAAAGGGGATGCACCTAAAGATGTCGAACAGAAAAATGCCAATTACAGTCGATAAGTTGAAGAAAAAGAAAAAGCATTTCCCCTCGTATGCAAAAATGCATAATATTAGTTGTTAGTTTTGGTGTGTTAAATGTATCGTCTTATCTATTTCCTCTTGTTTGTAAAATGACAGACATCGAAAGCGAAATTTGCCCTTTTGAAAATATGAATAATGCTCCCATTTTCAAATGATGTAAGAATTATGATATCCTGACTTCTTTACCCACGTATTTTTGATCCTCTCTCTCGATTCATGTCTTTTAAACTCATTTGCTGTTCCCCTTACATAGATGCTTTCCCATAATTAAAACTTGTAAGTTTTTTTGCAGTACTATGGGCAATTATGATGCTGAAATATTTTCCACGAAATCCTCAAAAATCGTTTTTTCCTCCGAGTAGATTTTGCGATGCCTAGAACTGGGGTGGAAATTGGTTACAATACTGAGTTTCCAAGCTTGCCAAAAGAAATAGTACACTTTAGCCCTACTATTGCAGATGTGGAGGAAGGTAAAATAAGGGATTTTCCTCCTTGAAAAGTAAGGATATCTCTGGAGCTGTAGTTGTAATTTGTGTCCTTAATACACTCTGGATAAGTCAGGAGTTTAAGTCTATTTGATAGAAGTTTTCAGAACAATAGGGGAAAATTGCATTGATTTTCATGAATGGAGATTTGAATTTTCTCGTGGCCTCATAGTTTTATTTCACGATCAGGATCTTAGTTGTCAGATGCCAGAAGAAAGCTGACACCTAAAATTGCGCTACTTCAAAGAAAGGGTAATCGCGCCACTCTCACCTTCGTTCAGCCCGTATAAACTAATATTCACAGCTTGAAACCTGCTAGAAATGTTCGACTTAGCAGAGCTCACTGTGTTTACTCAAGGTGAATTCTGGTTTTTAAATTTTTAAATTTTGCCGGGCAAAGTTTTAAACATCACATAATAATTTACGAAACAGTCAGTAATAGTGGATGAGTGTCCTTCAAATCCACTGGCACTGAATTTTACTATATGAATTATTCGAGAATGGATATTTGTCTAATATGGCTTTGTGTTTATAATTTTGGCACCGTTATTAGTGATGCAACGAGTGTACCAGTTACTCTCCTCTGATATTTACGTAAGCAATATGGGTATATTTATTTAAGACGGCTGAATTCATTTATTCACCTTGAATGAACATAGCTTACGGAACTCTGATAGTTTAAAAATGTTATCCCCCACCTTTGTAAGCCGATGAACTACATGTAAGAAGTTTTGTTTTCTTAATCATTCGAAGAAAAACGAAATGAAGTGACAAGATCGACTCTTCTAGATCAAATAATACCAGTCATGAAGCACTGGACATGTGAGGCATGCATTTGGTGCAATCCAGAAAACGAATCGTGAAGTTTGAATTTTGGAACGTGAAATACCTATTTAGTAAATGAACTAAGACGGTTACCTTAACGTTTCTCTCCGTACCTTTTCGATCCCCTCCCTTTTATCGTTTGTTGCTTGTTGTTGTTGTCGGTTGCTTCTCCCGTTGTAACATTGTATTTTATTACTGTGGGTCACAATAATAATAATAACGGCTAATCAACTTTCCATTCTTGTCAATAATGGGCTACTAGGTTTATTCCAACAAAAGCATTTACCTGAAGGTCATTATAAAAGGCTGATTAGCAAGTATTTTGATAACCAAACAATGTAATTAATAATCGAAATTTATGTAAAATTCGTTTTGTACTTAAGTAGCTTCTTTAACTGCTCTGAACTCCAATTTAGAGTCACCGTCCTTGAGTTATGCATGGCAGTTCTCGATGGCCTTGGCATTGCCATGTGTCTGTACCTCTGTAAAGATCAACCATTTTCTTTATGCTGGAACAAACGCCTCCTCAACTTTCTAAGGTGCTGAGAAAGAATAATGGTACCGTTGATAGTTGCTTATTTATTATAACGTAAATTAAATATTTGAATATTTGCGTGCATGTACACTAATCGATGAAGGTGGCTAGGTAAGAACTAATCCTATTTTAAACTCGTTTTCAGTAAAGTGGCAGTTGGTCTTTCGAGTGCAGTGGTGGATAAATCTCGACTCTGTTGTAAAAATATTGTGATAAACGTAAGATAAACTAAATAAAAAATTTTTATGTCCTGACCTTTTTTAAAACAAACCCTAGAGGGGAGGGGAGAGGGGATTTACTATGTTGGATACAAATCCGTTCTTTTTAGCACAATTGTGTATTTTAGGTCAGCAACGTTTTAAGGGCACAAAATCGATTGGGTCAAGGTGACCCAGTTTTTGGCACAATTAGATGCTCCTTCAGGTTTTTATTAAAGATGATAGATTATTTCTTCTCGAATTAAACTCAATGCATTTCGATCAGCGTTTGAAGTAAATTTGACTAATTTTAAATTTCGTGTAACATTTGATGGGGCAAATATGTACCTTGTTTATTTCAACTCTCATAAGGTAGACTCTTCAGTGTGCACACTGTATAGGCAGCTAAGCGTATCCATTTGCGATAGAAATTAGAAATTTGATGTTTATTGCTTTAAGAAGAAAAGTTTTTCCCTCCGTATATAGTTAACAAATTTAATTCATTCGTTGCCTAATTTGATGTAATTCGCAGTAAAAATGACATTTTCTAATAAAAGGAAGTTTTAAAGATAAACCATTAAATATAGCTTTGCTTTTATTTTACTTCAAATTTAAAAGAAATATGATTAAAGAAAGTGGTCAAAGCTGATTTGTGCCGAATATATTTTACTTAGGTATTTCATTAGACCAGATTTAAATAATAGGTTTAAGGAATTTGCCTTTCAACACTAATCTTGAGTAGAGGGGCGACGTCATGGAGATCACCTGATCAGAAACTCAAATTCTGACATTTCCTTTATTAGTCAAATTTAACTAGTGTAGTTAGACTTTCCGCTCATCAAATGTGTAACAATCGGTAACGAACCCATGACCTCTGTCGATCACCCTAACTACTGTGCCATTGGTGATTATGCAGCAACTTAGCTTATTGAATTTTTTTCTCAAACTGGAAGTTTTCCTCTCGACCCCTCAAATTATTTCTGGAACCTAATTACCTCGGCTTCAAAACTGTTACTACGCCCTTCGGAACTTGAAGCGCTTGATCACCTGTTATGACCTCAAGATCCTTTGCAAAATCATCGTGCGTTCTCAGTTAGTTTATTAATTAGAGTGATCATGAAACTTAACTGGCCTTTGGGTATGAGCGTTGCGAGGTGTAGGTTTCCGCCGATCGGCGTTGTCCTGAACCTTTTACATCTGTTCATGTTATTACTTCTGAATGAACTATTTACATCCTCATTGTAAACATAAAACACACCTCCATTTTATCCACATCACATACAGTCCCCATACACATATTTTTTCGAACTGTTTAAGCAATATTAATGACCCGACTTTTTCGTTCATTGTGACCCCCGTCCACATTGTATCACTTAGAGTTACAGTAACTGGAAAACAATTACAAATGGAAATTAAAAACTTGTGGGTAACATTCTCAGAAGTATTTTTGTTATTCAAGTTAGAACATATAAACAAGTTAGTTAAACTTCCCCACCGAATTATAAAAATGTTAAGAATACTCGACTTTGATAGAGAAAAGATATCCTGATGCCAACCTAATGAGAGACCCGTACATTTGAATCCCTCTTCTTGATTATATTTAAGCAGTGCTGTTGGCCAACCACATCATGATTTGAAGATTTATCGAGGGACGTTTGATTCATATCAACCGGAACACTCTTCAGTGGCACAATTGTCAGCGTGCGTATTAGAGGTCATGAGATCGAGGTATAGACGCGTGAATGGTATTACTCAGTCGTATAGCGTTTCAACTGGGATTCGTCTATCGATTGCACATAATAGCAGTGGAAAGGGTGTGTATGCCATATCCGAAACACATGTGCCATATCTATATCGTTTGAATTTGTTTGCAGAAAAGCATAGAGTTCACGTGTTTGCACCTATATCTGCGAAAGAAAATATGCTTCAAAAGTGAAGCAAGCCTAAATATTAAATCTTCCTTAATAACCGCAGTAGGAGGTTTCCAAAATAGCGATTCCATACTGGAGATTAACCAGGAATATAAACTGGCACAGTTTTAACATGAACACCAAAATTAAACAAACATTCCGCATGGTATGCTCTGTGAAAATTTATAAATTTTTCTTCCTCTTTTCAACTAATTGAAATCACCGCACGTGCAGGCAGCAGTTATGAATGAATTATCAATGCATTTCATTAGACCCTGAATGGTATGTTTTATTAGATTTCAATAAGCAAAATTTATTAATTTAATCGGGAAATATTTAAACAAATGGGAATTACTCAAATATCTGCAGCTGAGTATTTGAAAATTCATAAATTACTCCTAGAACCGGTAACTTCTTAGTAATGAAAATATAATTTTCAAACTTGGTCAGTTCGGATTTTGCACTTTTTCCAGTTTCTAATACGCAATTAAGAAAATTCAAATAGGTGCAAACTTTCTATCACGAAAATTGATATCCGAAGCAATTGTTGTCTATTCTCCATCTAAACCTTTATGCCATCAAATGTAGTAGGCTTATAGGCATTTATGGATCTGGCAAAGTAGGAGGTTCAGTTTCCGCCGCTATGATCCATCTGCCCACAAGATATCGCTAGGCCACAGTTAACTTAAACTCGAGGAAAGTGATTTAAGCCCAAAATATACGGTTAATTTCTCTACAAAACGATGACTGTATATTTAAATACAAAGACTACCTACTATCTGTGAAGCTGCCAGCAGCGGCTAGCCCCCGCATGCTGGCAAAGATAATGGGCAACCTAGAGAGCACCTGTGAGAATTACCCAAACGGAACAACTTTGTGGTCTTGACCTTTGTTTCAAATAGTAAGTTTGGTTACTAGGTGTTAAAGCACAAGGAGATAGAATTCAAAATAAACCTTCAATTTTCTATTCCAAAATCACCAAACGCTACTCTTTTTTCTCCGCTAAATTCTGTATTGAACCGTAATAATTTGCTCGACCAAAGTGTACTTTAATACAAATTTTTCATTTTTAATCACAAAGAATAATCAATCTGTTTTGCCTAAATAAAGGCCATTTTTGCATTTCTTTCTGTTTATACATATTCTACCACAGGTTAATCATATCGTATTCTGAACTATATCATTCATAATTTCATTATGACTAGGCCTTCACAGTAGGGGTTCCAATAGTGAACTTTGTTCCACCTCAAGAGTTTCGTAAAGCGTATGAAAAAAAAACAAAGGACGTCGATTCAAATACAATCAGATACATTTCATAAGCTATAAATGTAAGCGTCGTGCTTTAATATCGATTTATGGATGTCAGTTGAAGCAAACACCAATTTGATTCACATGCGTCATTAAATTCATACATCTGCTTAAAAGATTACTTTGCCTTGGAATTATCACATGACTTTCATCGATTTTTTTCTTGTATCTGAGATGGAGAAATATTCGATCAATAAAATAAATTACGCAAAATCGCTTTTCTAAGACTTCTAAACTAACTCCTATTCATATAATTAAATTGGAAATTGTATTATTCAGTTAGTAGAATAGCTTCCAAATACCAGGTTTAGATTTTGACGACATCTAATAATGAATTTTCCCATGTATTTTGGGGCGACGAGGATCGAGATAATTTTGTTCTTAAATTTTTACGTTGCAAATGAAAAAAATTTTTTAATGCATAATTATACCTGCTTTTATGCATTTATGACGAGATATTGCATTAAGTCTGCATCTCCTAATCCTAAATTTATTAGCATGTCATTAACCTCTTTCGTGATTAGTCAAATTTGTTGCCAACCCAGATATATCCACATACATTCTTGTGTGGGTGTATGTTTACGTACGCAGACACTCGTTAATGAAAATAATATCCAAACAACAAAATGGCATTGAACCAGATTTCCATATTTACTGGCCTAGAACATTTCAAACTGTCGGCAGTCGTTCGAAAGCTAAGGTAGCGATAGACCATTACAGGGATACATGCTCAGATCGAAGCAAGTACTGCCAAGAACTGTTATGCTAAATTCAAGATCACAGGTTTTTCAGCAGAGACTGGAGTGGTTTAAGGTACGACCAACTTGATGTGCAATTTCGTAGAAAAAAAGTAGGGCTTTTGGACTCTCAATTGGATCACTGTTCCTCAGACGCAACAATCAACAAAGTCTTCCAGTGCCCAGTTTCTGGTTGCTAAATAATACAAAAACGGGAGTGATTGAAACGCCATATATCCCTAAATTTGACATTTTACTCGAAACAAGTCTCTTCAAAACATCTTCGAAAGAAACAGTAGCACATGTTCTACTGAGGAGTGAAGTAGGAATCCTGAACTCAGTGACCCAAATCTTTCTATCCTTTCTGCCGATTTTAACCTCACAGCCACCACTTTGTGTCTGGTTAACTGAATGTCCTAATTCATACCATCTTTACTGATAAACGGACGTATTGTTACATACAAAAGCTTATTTAAAATTTAAAGTTCAAACGGAAAACAACGTTATTCTCCTCATTTTTTTTAATAAAACCAAACAATAGTTTAAAAAACTGGTTAATGAAATATTTAACTACTTCTCAAAAAGTATGGTAACAATCACTCCAAAATCCTGATGACAATTACGAATTTCTATCTGCCCTATCGATAGATCCTAAAGATAGATTTTTTAAAGCTGATTAAAGGCATTATTTAATTCTCTTTGTTTGAAACTAAGACATGATATTAATTGTACAGAATTTATTGCCTACGGAGATATCAGATGTAAACACTCAAATTCCTTGGGGGGTAAAATATTAGGCTGTTATATGAAAATAATATTTATAAAAGAAAATTAATTTGATCTAGTATGTAGCCTACAAATTTTCCTCCCTTCATTGCAATGTCAATTGTCCTGTTGCAAAAGGATATGAATTAGCAAGTTATCTAAAGAAATCTACCTGGGCCATTGTCCTAACTTCTTACAATCTTCACCACACAAAAAAGGTGGACATAAGAGGGAGATCACTGGTTGTATAGCTTTACTGAATGCATCAAAAAAGCTCAGAGATTTAAGAGAGCGGGATGCGGTGGGAGGTTTTTATACTTTTGAGGTGGTGAAAAATAAATTGAGTTAGAAGATGGCAAACGCACTACCTGCTGGGGCACATTGGCTCAGTGATTGAATCACATCGATTTTTCCGTATTTGATGTAACCTTATTAAGTTCAGGTCATCTGACTGTAGTGCATGAATAACAAGTCTCAGGTGGCGAACTAAAGCATAAGGTGGAGCCGACTCAAAGTAGGAAATTTTAAGAGTGTTTAAGAAGAAAATAAACCTGAAATGATTGAGGAAATTAGACGGAAAATCCAATTCGAGTAAGTTTTAGTAGATGCGGTAACGATAGCCCGCTTACGAAGTAATAATACGTAATAATAGTAATACGAAGTAATTTCTTTTGTACTTAAAATAGTTAAAAAACTATTTCAAAATGAAAAAAAAACATTTTTAAAGTTCATTAAAAATACAAATCATGGGTTAAGAGAATGCATATCTATTCCTTTTGACTGAAAAAAATTTTTTCCGTCCTTTCACTATCAGCAGTTGATCGTTTCAATCACGACTTAAGCAATGATGGGGATTAACTTTGAGAACGTGTTAAAGGGAGAGGTGGCTATGAACTCTAGTGCCTCGGTTCAGAGTATAAAAGCTTTACTCCTTTGGAAACCGAATCTGATATCTTCGGTGCACTTGAACGAAACTCATAAGCTTCATACCACTTGCAATAGCTCATTGATTACAGAATTTCTGCGCTCACACCCATATTTGTAAAACCAACACTTAAGCCATTATGATCTCAACAATTGGCTAATCAGATATCCAATCATTTAATCAACAATCAATCATATATAAACTAATTTATTTCTTAATAAAAAACGTGTTTAGAGATACAGATTTTATCCATTCTTCTTCATAGAAACTGAGTTGTTGTATTTTTCTGCTAAAGAGTCAACTGAGTGTTGTGCAGTTCTCCTAACTTATTACGATCTTAACCACACCATATGATGCGAAAGTGACAGAATTAAGTCTATCAAGATGCCATTTGATGGGATTTAGGTTGTGGGATTATAAAAATCTTGATATAAGGGGAGGGAAGGGTTATTGAGGCATACTAAAGTTTTTCGGACTCGTCTTATCTCAGCTCACTCCGGGTCCGCATTTCGAATGGATGAACTCTCCGTTGGAAGTAAGGACACGGTTAGCACAGACCACCTCAGTGAATCATTCCCCTAAAATTAGGCCACGAAAGATCTCTATTTAATCTCTATACCAAAAAAGCAAACTTGTAGTTGCTATGTGTAGAGAGGCATAAATACTTAAGTAATGCACTAAGCTTTCTCAAACATTCCTCCTGAAATTGTTGAATATGTGTCCTATTAAAATTAGCATATCAAAGACAAAGGATGGCAGTCTTTTTTATTCTCAAAATTCCAAAACTGATTACATTCTTCTGATAACAGAAGAAAGTGTGCATTCGGAATTAATCAACTTTAAAGATGGCGCCACTTCCATCCAAAAACTTAAGGAGCTTTTTAGTAGATAAAAATTGGGTTGTGTATGTACTTTCTCACGCAAACACAATTGCAGTGAAAATTTTTGAATTTATCATTATGAAATTTGAACAAATACATCATGCAATTCATTGTATAGCACCATGTAAAAGGCTGAAAGCTTTAACTTCTGATAGGTTCATTAAACCGTTAGGCTAAAATTATCTGTCAGCTGATAATAAAATGAAGTTTTAATTTGAAATTTATTAATATTCCCATCAATTTTGAACTCGAATTAATCACACGAATTTGATTAATTAAATGAAATTAAGTGCTTCTGTTTGAATTTTGATACAGATATCTTACATTTCAAGAGCACGTGTATCAATATAACACGTGGTTGTAGCGAATACTTGTAAAGAATATTTCGGAGAGAGCAATGTTACATCTAGCCTTAAAGCTCCTTTACATAGAAATTAAATTGATAAGGCTATTTACGTCACACCAAGCGATGAAATCGCGGATTTATAACCATTTAGCTCTTTATCTTCGATTGGATTGTTGAAATTACAACAATCGAGCTCCTAATTTGTATCATGCTAGGTCTTATTTACGTGATATAGCTTTCACCGCGTTTCGGACTCTATGATAAGTGGATGAGGCAGTAAGAGATGTCAAATGAATCTCTCTGTTTATCGTAAACGTGTATATTTCTTCTAGACTCTCGGAAACTGACTGTCGGCTCCCCGGTTACAGTCAAAACATCTTGTTTATAATAAACCTGTTTTCTCCAATCTTGTTTGAGGCAGTTGATTTTAAAAGATTTAATGATTTTGGCTTTGGTTAAATTTATTTATTTCTTAAGCCTTTCTGTTTATGTCTTTCAATCGTATATAATCTACGAACTCCAATTAATATACGATGACTTCATTTGAAGGTATCCTTGTTACGTCCATTTTCCTTAGATTCTTCTTGCTCTAACTTTAGTGGTCAACTCATGGATTTCCTAGAAGCCGGACTAGAGCGTAAATAGGATGTCACAAAGTCCCCGTAATGAATAGACACACTGGTCTAGTTAACAAGACTCTCTTCTTTGATTTTTGAAATTTGTGGTTTTCTAAAATACTACAATGATGTTCCTTTAGGTTGTCAAAATATACCTGAACTTTGATTTGATAGATGCAATAATTCGAGGACTCCATTGAAACTGCTCTATAATACTTCCATCTTTTTCAGTAAACAATCCCACTTTTGTCCAATCCGCGAGCTAATTCTTCTAGTGGTTAGTTAACGCTGTAACTTGACCACTGATGATTGCGCACGTGCCACTTTATGGCCAGTCTATGGTGCCAATAGACTAACACAAAATAAATAAACATAACCAATCTCTATCTCGCTTTCATATGATTTTCTTTACTTGTCTTCTAGGATCTCTAGTGAGCCAAAGCTACAAAATAACCAGACCCAATGAATTCAAAGTTTAGTGCATTTTCCCTGTTCATACAAAGAGGAAGGGGGTGGGTTGTGCTTTTCGAGATCAAACAAAGGAGAACTATTTAAAACATACTCTGTCCTAAATTTAAAACCGGATACGTAAAATTTATCAATTTGAATGATCACCATAAATATAATAAATGATACCTCATCCTCTTACCAGTCAGTTTGCGATCGCATTTTTCAAATCGGGAGAGTAAGGTTTGACTGGAAACTACATGGGTATCGTGAGATAGCAAATAATAGGGGAGATAGTGAGGGGGGAAAATGCGTTGATGCCACTCGAATCTAGAAATTTCACCATGCCAAGAGTTCTCACTAATATTAATGGCTAAACTTATAAACTTATTAAACTAATATACAATATCTGTATGGGATGCAAATACAGGTTTGTAAAATAATTCCTTATTTAAAACTAGTACCCAACGGTTCCGACATATCATGCGGATTATTCGTAATATATTTAAAAAAGAAAAAAGTTTTTGCAGTATCTTGAAAAATATTTTTTGTGAGAAGTTGGAAGTAAATGCATAAATTTAAATTTTTATATGAAATTATATTACATAATTAATATTTGAAGTTATATATTAATTGCATCATAAATAATACAACAATATGTTAATTGTAGGCCTTAGGTCTTAAAAGTAGAAATAAGTTCTGCTTATCACCAGATTTCTCTGAATCACTTCGGACGATCGATGAAACTTTCCCACAAAGCATCCTATTCTATGTACTTCTTCAACTAAATATTTTCTGTATCAAACTTCTTACTAAATATCCGTTTACAGCACATTTTTAACCTTGATTTATTTTCGCCTGGGAGCTGATTAAGACTTCGAGCATTCATTTTGCGTCAAGCTTTGATTGAAATAGCCGAAATCGATTAAAAAGGGTTGTAGTATTCGTTCAGAACGTTCTCTTACCTTTCGTTAGGAATTCAATCAAGCTTCGGATTATTGGCATAATAACCCAGCCATCCATTATCACATGTATGGAATATAAACAGCTAAAATTCAGAGAAAAAGCTGAAATTCATCTCTATTTTATTAGATTTTAACAAAATGACTTTTACTATTTTGGTGGATATTAGCTAGACTGACTGTTTTTTATTCAAAAAGAAAATGTACTGAGCTGACCTGATCAGCATTTCAAATGGTCAGTGACCTCACTATATAATTTAGGAATAATGGGCTAATGTAAAGCATGACGCAATAAGTCAATTCAACTCAGTAGAAATCAAACAACCGGATGACTCCATAACTCAAATGGAGTAAGATTTGTATGGAAATTACCTTATTCTTTACTTCTACTCGGCCCCATCCTCTTTTTATCGTTTATTGAACTGCTATTTATCCTGTAGGACCGTAAAAAGCGGTTGAAGTGGTTATTTTCACTTATTTATAACGGTTAAGAGGATATTTGAGAGTATGCGGATTTGTGGCGTTTCAGAAAGGCTTCAGGACGCCATTCATTCACCACTAATGTACCTAGTGATCTTGAACAATGAGTGGATAGGGAGCTCTGCTGACTTTCATGATTACAGTCCTATTTCTAAAGTCCATTAATGACTAGAGGTGTAGTCATCCCACTTTCTGTTTCCAGGGTCCCTAATCTAGACCTAAGTACCTCACAAATACGAAATATATAAACTGGTAACAGTATTGACTATTAAATAAAAGAACACTGCTTATTAAGCTTCATTAAGTTACAATTTTACCTACCTTAGCATTGCTATATTAAGACAATTTTAGCAATTTAATATCATATAAGTTTATTCTGATTTCTCAACATTTGGAAGAAAATGAATTGAAGTGGCAAGACCGCCATCACAATTATGCAACCGGTTAATAAGCTCTGGATAAGAAGAATTCTTTCATTTATTCAGGTGATATATCATAAAATTTAACTACCAATTAAGCAGACATTGTACAACCCTGAATCTAAAATTCGGATGAAGTAAAACTCTTTGATATCTTGGCTCTCATTAGTATATTCACTCCCTCCTCCTTTATCATTTATTCTGTATAATTAGCCGATTCCAATTGCTATCCCCCGAAAATGTTAAAACTACTTCCCTTGCTGTGGGCTTTAATATATATCAGAAATAACTGTTAATAACACCTCATTTGGAACATTTATAGAAATACGCATGTTTGGAGGAGAAAGAACTGCATGATTTATTTCATTTTCAGCACCGTTGTTGTACCTCGATACCGGAAGCTTGCCAATATGGCAAAAAATATGTGCCTAGTGGTGTGCATTCCACCAAAAGTACGAATTCATTCAAACGTGCTGCGTTGTTACGATAAACGGAAGAAAGGAAAATACGCGAAAGGAAAGATTACATTTGTACTTGGCCATAATACCGTGAAGAGGAAGTGGCGGAGCTACGATAATACATATCTTTTGTTTCGAAATAAAGTAGGACCACTTCTCGGCAAATTAGCTTTATTAAATATAATTGCGTAAAAAAATTCCATCGTTATTATGAAATTATAATTGCAAAATAGTGAAGTAGCCTTGATCCTAGGTAAATTTACTCTTATAATTCAGCGGAGCTAGACTAACAGGATGCAGTAGTCTTTCTCAAACCAAAGGGAAAAGAGTTGGGTGGACGAGTGATATATTGGACTTTTGAAGGACGGCTAACGGCTAGAGTGTTGGTGCGTATGTGCATATTTTTTTATATAGGAATACGGTGTAGGAACAAAGGAATCAGACTGTATGGATTGAGACAAGGTAACAGTTGGATTCCCAACGGACTGTGGGAAAATTAGTCCGATTCGATTGGCTGATCATTTGGTTGGCCCTTAACGACAGCGACACTCAGCGTCGGAATGTGAAATAGATCGATAGATCCCACATCGATAGACTGATGGTTTAAATCGGATACTGACGATAATGCCATTTCCTGCTGTGGAAGATCAGTCGATATTGACCGACTGAGTTGGCCAGACGTGAAATGTACAGTGCTATCTCAAAATAATATATTGTTATAAACGGAGAAATAATTAATTAGCCTGGGAGCGCTACAACAGCTACTAACGATTAGGAAACTATTTGCAATGTAGTTAATAAACAATAAATGTTAAAAATTCATAAAATTTTTAATAGATCAAATATGATATAAATTATAGTGATTACGTTCTCACCTATTGGAATGCCGTTGGCAATCCTTTGCAGGCTACGAGAAGGTGTATAAAAGAATAACTACCAATCAGCCGTAAATATCTCGTAAACACTATCTAATTTGAACTGAGTATTTATTACTGTACCACCACTATCTCCAGCTATGAAAATGCAATAGTAAATACTTCCAACCAGTCTGAGATGTGAGCTATCTTCCGCTATCAATGAAATAGGACCAGTTTGGGAAATGCACATAGCATCTAATTCTTGGATAAAATTAATAATTTTTATCCAAGAAAATAGAATTTACCATCTATTGTTAATCGTTCACAGAAGTTGCATATTTGTTAAAATGTGCTAAATTGCAAGGTCGTTGCTTACCCTAATTTTGGAGTAAAGCCCACCATTAAGGCGATTACGTGTTATTATTGAGTCCTGCAATTTGTGGATATTTGGGAGGTTAATGAAGTTGTGATTTTAATATTCAAACGAATGCAAGCGTCCGTTCTTAATGACCGACATCTAGTGCAATTGTTAGCCAATCGCTAAGCTCACATAGACCGGAAGACTTGAAGAAGATATATAATACAAGAATTCAACAGCTGCAACTTGAATTATTTCTGAGTATATGATTTTAAGACTGAAATTTTAAAACATTACTTTCTTCTCCCCTTAATCTCCCTTAATCTTAAACCGAAAGGTATGCAATTTTCTGTCTAATTCGTTTTTAGTCTGATACAATTTTTTGTCCATAATAAGGTATAAAAAATGTTGATCTACTAATATTAGATGTTTTGGCTGATAAATATTAAAGACAGTTGTTACAATATGGAAAGGCAAAGAAAGTTTAGGACCAAAGGAAATGTTATCTTTCTATTGAATTACATTCTTGTAAACCCCTCGATATACATTTTGACACCTAGATATATCATCTTTGAAGTGTATTTGAATCATTTTTCTACATTCGTTTGCAGGTGTTCTTGTTTGTATTGAATTTCTACTGATCAATAAACTATTAGATCCTTCCTGTCATACTTATTTCTTTATAAGTAACTGAAAGTCTACTACAATTTGCGCATCGCATTTCTACTATTCAAATTCATTCCTGTATCATTCATTCGTCTCATAGATTCATCCGAGTATTCCGGTATTTGAATCTTACACTTTATTCAAAGTGTAAAATAAGCTCACTGAAGTTTTTTATTTTAAATTAATGAAATTTGCGTTATTATTGTGCTATCATTAATAAGAAAAAAGGCAAAGAAACGAAGTATTCCTGACATGCTAAAATGGTTATATGCCAATCAAACTATCCAGATGGGTAAAGACGCCTTCACAGTATTAAAAATTCACCAGCAAGATTATCGTAATTGACATCCCCTTTTGAAATTCGTCAATGAACTGTTTAAAAGTAGGCGTTTTAAAATCTCAACCTTTTTGGCGTATTATGTCTCATTGTTTAATATTTCAATGTAGTAGTTTAATCATTTGAATATCTTTATAATCTTAATACTACTGAAGAAATGAATGAAGAGGTTTCAAATTCTGAATTAGAGCAGAGTATTATCTGGAAGACTATGTTTAGTTCCCTCGAGCAAAATTTCGTATCAGAGATTCCACATCGACATATGGTACGTAGCTCTCAATGGGACATTTAATGACGGCAAGATATAGGCAAATTTTAGTCTTTTGTTCAAGATTTCTGCATAGTTCCAACTGCGAGTAAGGTCCTTCCGTTCTTAAAAAAACGATTTCACGAGATTTCGGGAGTGTTCAATTGAAGTTTCACCTTTAAAGCAAGTACAATAGAAGTTAGTTTTTAGAAGCAAAGATTTGCATTCATTGTACTTTCTTAATCCTGCAGCTCACAAACTAGTTCAACTTGGTCTCACTGGAAGGGAAAGTACACGTCCAAAGTAATCAATATTAAAGAATCGAGCGGTGGCGCCGCTCTCATCTTTAGAATTACATTGTTAATTCATCCAAATTGAACTCTAATTTTCTCATTTAAATTACCAGAGTTTATTAGGATGATTAGAACTTTTACAGTAATTGATGGCTATTATAAAGGAACCTTTTGATAAACATTTTTCTTCGCATTTTGTTTCTGGATGGGGAAAATTGCGTAAATTTAATTCTTTTGCATTAACTTCAAAATTAAAATCAGGTGGTACAGTTCTACGTCTAAAAGCTTCACAACTCCGTCGTGTCTACAACAGTTTAATACCAAGAGCAATCTGACGTCGAATGACTGCCTAATAATCTTGTCTCCAGAACCAGCCTTCATCAATTGGGTCTTAAAGGTCATTTTAAAGGTCAACGTATTACCACAAGCGTAAAATAAATAAAGATGATCGGAGAATACGGAGTTCTAATATATTTTGCTAATGGTTTTATGCAAGGAGAAGGTAATATTTAACTCTATAATTAAAATATTAACAGTATTTATCTTCGTTCAACAAATTTTTTTTATTGTCCAAAATCAAGACAGATCAGTAATTCGCGAGTTGCAAAAGTCGACGTTTTGGCACTTTCTACTTATTTATGGTTTCCTGAATGCAACTAACTGTAATTTCGAGAATGCCTAAGTAAAGCATAAAAATAAAATTTTGTTTTTTAAAATATCTTAAATAAAGCTTTAACTGAACAAGTTAGTAATATTAAATCAACAGTGATGCAAAGATTAACTTTATGGATGGTTAATCAGATTAAATCCAGATGAAGTCAAACCTTATGTAATACTTCGGTTTTATTCTTTACTTCATAGGGGAAAGAAGTTGCCAATGACAGAGCGTTTGGGATCGGAGGACTTAGCCAATTTACCACTCATCCAACGTTTTACAATTTTCATAACACAAAAAGATGGAAGTAATGATTTTCAGGTCCGGAGTTTAACCACATGGCAAATTCCCTTTCATATACAACCGGAAGGATAAGTTTGAATTCCTCTTTATCCCGTTTATTTAATCAAACAATTGCAATAGAAGCAATTTAATAGGAAGTGTCTTAGTCAAAACTTGTTCTGTTTTGGTCTAGAGATGAGATGAGATGTAACCCAATGCGTTACGGAGAGGTGGAATGCGACTAGTGATGTTCATTGAGAAAAATCAAAATCCGACAGATGTGAAGCAGTGACAACCAAAATGCAAAGAGCTTATGGGATAAGAAACACTTAAGAACACGAATGATATGGACACATCTCCTTAGAGTTCTAGGATTTACTAGTATTTGTATACTCTCAGGTCATCGGATTATTAAATGCTCAATCAATCAAAAAGTATCTGGCATTCATTTGAAATCAGCAGCAACCAGCGCTCATTCATTCTGCTCCCCTTCGACCCACAGTTTTCTGTTTTCTTGTTCTTTCACATAATTAAACACTGTAATTTTACTTTTCTTCGAGTAACAATATACTTAGGAGATCTATTGTAGTTAAAATATCTGTTCAGCCCTATCTGATTGTTCATAGCTGTAAGAAGACGAATGAATTGAGGTGGTGTGACCAATCATGTAATTTCAACAAATGGTCAAAAGGCTCTGAATATCACAAATTTGAATTTCTGCCGAGGAAAGTTAAGATTGTTACTTTTTATCTTTGTTTAAAATGATCTTGCCGATTTTGCCTTTGGCAATAACGCACGTACTTTTAGAGCGGCTGCAAAATGGATTGAAATATTTTAACTTGATAGTGATCTGAAAGTGGCTCGATAAATGCAGCATGGTTTACAAACCTGAGCTCAGGGAATCGCGGTAAACAAATAAATCTGATTATTTTTTAAATTAAAATTCACGCTGTGTCTTAAAATATGTATGATATCATCGAAGTCAGATAAACATTTTTTGGTAGACCATAAATAATCACCTAGTTCTTAAGTACCCTGAAAATGTATGACTTAGGTTTTTTATTTATTTTAAACAGGTTTAGATGAAAAGATTACATACTGGAAAAAGATAACATTTATCAACGTTATTCATTTTACCCAAAGATAGAACTGTTGGACCTGTAGTACCTGTGCACGCTGACTCATTGATTTACTTTGTCTCTATGTATTGCGCCTACTGATGCATACCTTTTCCCTAGATATCCATAAACAAATAATGCGAAATCGGCCAACCGCTCTATCGTACCTCACTTTGCCTGTTTCGTACAATCTAGATTGCCCTCTTTCCTCCCGACTGCTCTACCAACTCCTACTTTTACTCTCTCATTCATTCCCACCTTTCCATTGCACATTTACCCAAGCTAGCTCTTGGTCTTCTCACCTATTATAAATCGGTGTTCCCTATTGTCCTTATAAAGGTTATTAATTCTAATAGGGGATATTTAGTCTAATTTAGCCAGGCTGTTAAAGTGGCTTCACTATCGGATTGAAATTACTTTTATTTGTCATTCATAACACTCCTACGAGAACTTCCTCTTGGAAAATTTCTCAACTCCGTTTCCAAGACTTCATTTCTTTGTGATAACTTCCTAACTATATGTTCACTTTTCTTTGTTAAGATAAAAAATTTTTGCTATTACCCAAGTAATTTGATCTTATTCTTCATTTTCAGTAATTTTCAGGGGTATTGTGCAAACAGTACATTGTCGAGCGATTAGTTTCTGTTCGTTGAATGCAAACTTGTGAACTAATATGAACGTAGAAAGATGGTAAGATATATTGGCTGTTTTTATAATTTTTATTCAAATATATATTAATAACCGGAAATCGTCATGATTTAATAAATTGTAAATTATTACAAAGGCAGTTATAAATGGTACGATTAACAGAAAAACTTAACTTCATTATTTTTTAATTAGCGCTCCTATTTCGCATATTTCAATCTGCCGGATGGTGTTAATACCAGAAGCAGTTGCTATTTTTAACCAATAACAAGATTATCTCACTTATTCAAGTTAAGAACTTCCTGACTAACTCAGGAAATGGTTCAATATCTATTTTCGGGATCATAACGTACGTACAGGTAGGCTTAACTGATCTGAAACTTATCTTTTAGTGATTGTGCTTGGTTAAATGTCTACTTTATTGTGGTGTCTTAAGAATTTTCCTGAGAAATATTTGGAACTGTGACTCGAATTAGGTGAATTCCAAAAAAAACATTTTCATCGCTTACGTTTGCTTTTCAATAAAATTATCGTCACATCTATTGTGTTGTCATTTTTGGGTAAGTGAGAATTAAGGTAAAAGGCAATTGGAGATTTTCTAAAAGAAAATCTTTCATAGGATGAAACTGATATAGATCCCCCCAAACCGGGTGAGAATTGTCATTTAGGCGTGTTTGTTTGAATCATATCGTTTATGAGTTGACATGCGAGTGAAATATTACATTTCAATACGTGAAAAAATATTCATTTTTAAACGGCCATCAATGAGTCAAGTAAGGGATTGCTAAATTGGAGCCTATCTTTAAACTAATGTGTAAATGCTCGAGGTTTCCACGTACTCGTCTACGATATACGGGTTAGAGATCTGTCGGAGTACATCAAGAACGGAGTGGAACCCACGTCTCAAACGGATTCATTTATACGCTATCTCTCTGTAAACCAATTTTCCTCACTTTACCTGTGAATGGTTGTTGAGACTCTACACTGCACTTTTTATTTATTACAAATGTAATTTTGATCCATTAAAAGAATTAGTGAAATTTATCGTTGAAAATTTTAATTCTTTTTCATATTCAATTACAAAGATGCTTTTTAGTACTCAGAGTGGAATTATGAGGCTCATTAAAAGATGTATACGAGCATAAAGATAGCACTGGGAGTTGCGATTAATTTCACCTTCTCTTACCTAACATCACGTCCAATTAAAATAGAAGTTCAAGGTCTTAATTTTTTCATAATTTACACCATAGAAGACCGAATAGTACAATAAAGTTTCGTTTTTTAAATTTTTTACCTAAGAAAATAGACTTATGGTAAGCATCGATGTCACAAATGTTCTTTCATTATACTTTATAAATCATTGAATATCTTTTTTTGAAATTCGACCGCCATAATGCACGTATTTTCCAGAATTTCTGTAGACTGTGATATTTTGCGTACTTGCATTTGTTAGTAGCATCCAATTTATAAAAAATAGGCCAATGCATGTATCTCACTTTCAATGGAATTATTAATTTATTAATCGATTCACAGTGGAAGAACGATGTTTAACTCTGAATCAAAATCGAGCTGAATAAATAAAAGAGTTCAGTAGTGATAGATAGAAATGGAAGCATATCCATTGGCGGTGTGTTACTTTCAATATTCAACAATGTTACAATCTCCTATTCAATACTATGAATTTACTAAACTAATATATAATAGTTTATAGAGCTGGTAGAGATCATTCTGGCTGAATTAGCAAACACAAGGCTTTAAATTTTAAGAATCTGAAGGTCTAGTTTTCGGAATTCGGGATCTCTCTTACATTTTAATCTTAATGGATAAATATTTATGCAGTTTATTCCTATTTTGAGTAAATGTTAAATTTATCTATTACTTTTCACCAGAATTTCAAATACATATGCATATATATATCTAAATTCGCTTGGATCAAAATTGAAACTTCCAATTTTCTTCCTTTGATTGAGAAAAATAAGACCTTTATTCATAGGAAGTACTTTAACGCGTGTAAGAGTAATAATTTTTTCAACCACACTATAAAGAGGCACCGAAAAGAATAGTAGGAATAATAAAGAGTCAAGAGGATTTTAATTAAACTCTTGGTTCATATGGTTTTCTGTTTGCTTATGTTCATTGCTCTGAAATAAAGAATATTTAATCGACCCCGATTTCACTAGGCTTCATAATTATCCCCGGTTCACATTAATTCGTGCAGTAACTATCACCAGAGCAAGATATTCAGTCAATTGGCCGATAATCTGCGGAGTTCTAGTGCTCAGTCCGTTAATGCGTAAGTTTAATTATTCAAGAAATAAATATTGTACTTCTAAATTAGATTTAACCTCCAAATTTCACTGAAAAACCTAGACGGTATCTGCCTACTTTGTTCAGAGAATAGCTGATTAATCATTGATTCATAAGATTCGACGAATACAAAAGCCAATCATATGTGAGCATACACATGCTAACGGGATCATCAAATTTCCCAATTTTAACGCGGATCTCAAGTAACCTGAGTCCTAACGGAACTAGTCTCAGCAGCTCCCCTTAGTATTTTCATTTATTATTTGTTCTCTTGAGGATGAATCTCCCAAAAATGCAAATTTCTATTTACACAGCCTAATGGTTTTGTAATCAAACGGGAAAGGTATGCTTTACTTTTGAAGTGGGCCAAAGGCAGAAGTAGCATTGAAATTTTAAAGTAGTATTGAAATCAGTTCCAGTTCTTGAATGGTAACAAAAAGGCACTGAATAACGAAATAACTTACAAGGGTGTATAAGTGGTGATGCATGAATTAAGCGAGTGCACACCAATACAACTGTCAAGGCATTTTATATCATAGAGGGTCATTTGCGAATTTGCGACGATAAATACTCAATACCTTCTCACAAATATCTTCAGTTAAAGTTAAAAGTTCTCATTTGTTAAAAGCGTTTAACCGAATCAGGTTTATTTAATTTAATCCTTCCTCTTACATTTTCAAAATTAAAGTTAAGTTTCTTTTAATATCTACTGAAATAACATATTCCTTAGTGGAAAACATAAATAAGAATCCAACTGCATTGCTAAAATATAAAATTCCAGATATCGGAAAATATTTGGATTTTCGGAAAAATAAAGTGCCACCTTGGCAATATGTGTGGGGGTCACAACGCTAACAGGGCTGGTTGAATCACGTGCGCTAGAACCTTCCGGGAGGTGCGGTATGTAACCGGTCGCGTAGAGAATAAGCGCGGACGCAGGTGTAGAGACCACCTCAACCAATCAGCAAACAAGATCCCTGCAGCCTAGCGTGGCTTTGTAGTTAATGACTAAGCCTTTGAGTCACAGTGACAAGGAAGTGACCAGTAAACTCCCTCCACTCAGCATCTTTCTGATTCTTACCGCTTTGAACATAGCTTGGCTAATTTGGGGGTAAATTGATAATAGAGGACTCTGCCAGAGGCTATTTGAACTGCCTAAGAGGTTTACTTAGATGTAGCAAGAAGACATACTGATTTAGCACCTGCTACATATGTTAACCTTGGCAGATATTTCGCGAAGTTAAAGAATACAGACATTTTCATTCAATGATATGTATAGTTCAGTTGTATTTAGAATAACTATGTAGCTCACCAATTGGACCTAAAGAACAGGATTTGAAAATTAAAAATTATGAACACCAAAAAAATCGTTTTGCAGTGGGCGTATTTGCATATTCCTTCCTATCTTTACACTTGGTAATCCTTGAAAAACCATAGCCAAACTATGTCAATTGTGAAACAAATAATACACTTAACAAAGAGCTTGTGTATAACCAATAAGAAAGGCTATCCAATGATGATTGGCGTCTGCTAACGCACCAATCAGATCACAGGAACACGACCGCACGCATAAGGCTGCACAATTAGCCACAAAATATGTGCCAACCCGGTGTAAGTAGGTCAGGATGACTTTCGACGGATCCTAATCAATTCTACATCACACAGAACGCTTTCTTCTGCTATTTTGGGAGAAAAGTTTGAAACGTCCGATTTTAGTCAAATTTGGATTCATTGTACAAAAACCATAATATGTCATACACATTGAACAATTACAAGAGACTTATTTTAATACTAAACTGGAGCACTAAAATAACTCTCCAGAAATTTAGATTTCGTTCTTTTAGAATTTGCTTGTAATTAGCCTAACTACAACTACGGATGTAATTTGGGATTTTGCATAATTCCTAAAAGAGCGCGTTGTCAAAGCGTCATCAATGTAAAAAATATTACGGAATCTCTCACTGAGAAACTCGAATTTCCACTACCACTCTATTGGTCGGTTCTAACCATTGTGTCTGAGCATTTTAATCACAAGTCTAAGATACAGTTTTAGGTTAAATTCTAATAATAAATTTCGTTTTCTGAAGATGGAATTTGATATCAGATATTTGAGTTACCAATCTGTGTCGTCCATGTATGCATACAGTTTCCTGATTGGTCGAAATTTCTGGGGCAAGCGTACGTACGTGTATACAATCATAAGCGCATAGGTGCGGTGGTTTGGGCATTAACCCCTGAGGTTCCGAATGTGGGGCGAAAGCGCACCAGTAAAATTGTTAACCAGAAGGGGGATACCATGAAGAGTGCGTAGGTATGGTTGCACGCAGCAAAGGGAAATAGTCAGTCCAGTGCTCTGTGCGTCGCAGCCGAAGAACGATTGAGGGAGAAGGCACTCGTAGCATCGTGGAAAGAGCAGTTGTGCACAGCAGCCGGGATTTTAGTCGCGCTGCACAGCTGCCCGTCCGCGTGTCGGCAACCATGCAACGTGAGAATTGCCGTTCACGGGCTCGGCGGCCATGGTCACCTACATGCCTGGCCCTCATCTTATTTTCTGTATTCCTTATCCTCTCCTCCTCTCTTGTCGTTTCTGCCAAAACCTTCCTTCTGGACTTACCTGCAAGTAAGTATTCTTTTGCCCCTCTCAATTCTCTCACAACTCGTTCGAATCCCTCCAAATCTAAACTAAAAAATTCATCCTTTAGACATCTAAAATACTCGCATCCAATAGCTCTGTTTTCTATCTACAATGGTCAGCTGTTTGCAAAACCAACTCACCTATCGATTTATCGATTTTTATAAGGTGCAAATTACATCTTCTTGGATTCAGTAGGATTTTGCGGAAGAGAAAAATTGAAAAGCTAAATTTATACCTGAAAGATTAACGATTATCATTATTATAGCCACACAATATGGTATTTTAACCTGGTACTAAATTTCATAGAATAATACAATTATGCATAAGTGTAAAACGCTTAGCAGCAAAAGTCAGAGACTTATCAACCTCGTTTCCTCCATTTTGCTTGACCCCGAACATTGCTTTTTTACATAAATGTCCAGGGTTAAATTTCGTTATCATTAATTATTGACCACCTCTACTCCTTCTTAGGTTCTGTGGATTTGTTGGCCGCTTTTAAGTTAGGCGACCAAGCAAATGTTCAGATAACTGCAGGCAAGTGCGGCCAAGTGCCCTCAGAAGATGAGGTGTCTAGCAAAGTGCCCATTCCGGATGAGTTCCGTCCAGGATATCTCGTCCCATCGGGCCTTGAGATGAAAAAACTCCTCTCTGAAGTCCTCCCTGAAACCAGTAAGTTTAAGCAGTATATACGAACCCCAACTCCCAGGATCAGTTTATTGAGTTTTTCTTCCAAACAGTTGATTGGTCTCATGAGATGTCAGTGTTCTTCACGCTCAAGATGAAGCCTAGTCTTGAAAAGGCTGAATTCTTCACCATCTTTAGCTCTCAAGGCCGAATTCTTCTCTCAGTTGGAATCGAGTCCGGACACTTTGTTGTCTCCTATCATGAGGCTGCAGCTGGTGTCCGTGCTGCACGCATTTCCACTTCTGGAAATGCCATCCACTCCGAGAAGATCAGTCCTGCTCTGGATGATCAGTCAGTGTAAAATTTCTCTACTTAATAATTTGGGCAGTTGAATCATTTTAATTTCGAAATTTACCTTTCAGATGGCATCGAGTCGGTCTTAACTTCAAAGAAGGACGAGTGCATCTAGCACTGGATTGTAAGACTCTGGAGTCTTACACCACTGTTCTTCCAATCAAATTCATTGATCCACGCAATACACTCAGTCTCCTACCTTCTGGTTTCGAGGTAAGTTGGAAAAAAATAGCATTCAAAATATAAGAATGTAGCTAGTCTTACAGATTTACTTTAACGGCGATCAAGATACTTGCTGGTAGTACTCTACTTTAAATTAAGCAATTCCTGTCATGGTTCTTTGTTAAAACCAAAGAACCGTCTATACTTAGAAAGATTTAAAAAGATTCACATATTTTGCAATTATTCCCACCTAGAAACTCGTTTTAACGTTAATTTGGCCATTTAATTCGCAGTATTGGCATAAATTATTGTGATTTATTTTCTCATTTAATTGCAACTCAAATGTGCCAAGTTTGGACATTATTTAGAATAATATCTATGTTATATCTAACAATTTAATTATTCCTCTTTAATCTGATTTATTTAGGGTGTCCTACAAGATTTGATGTTCGTGCAGGGTGATCGAAGCCTTGAACAACAATGTCTTATCTATACACCAAATTGTCCTACAGACGGGGATGATGCCATGATGAATGATGGGGTAAGTTATCGATTCAAAGAATTATCATTTTTTTTCATCAGTCAATCTAATCCTCAGTTCCATATTCTCTTGCAGCCTGTTCCATTGGCTCCTGGTCAAGTAAGTAACCAGTAAAAGCATATTGTTAAATAAAGTAAGTTCTGAATGGGATATTAATACATCAATTTGACGATCGTTTTAGGGAGAACAAGGTGAACAAGGAGACCCCGGAGAACAGGGAGAAAAGGGCGATCCCGTAAGTTCAACATATTGAGAATTTTCATTCAAATGACAAATTTTAAAACTCTTATTCTTAATCAAGGGCAAACCGGGTCCCCGTGGTCCTGATGGACTGCAAGGTCTCCCCGGTCCAGTTGGATCTCTCTTCGTGGTACCTCTTAATTTGGGCATCGGAGGTGGCGCTCATGCTCGGGCTGCTCATTTCCGACAGCTTCTCCAGCAACACTTGGTCAGTCGACCTACTTGTACAATTTAACTAATTTGATATTCATTTTTATCATTGTATTTTTTTCCTTCTAGGAGTCACTTCGTGGTGTCCGTGGACCTCGTGGTTTGACAGGTCCCACTGGTCCAGATGGTCCTATGGGCCCAGTTGGTCCTAAGGGAGAGACTGGTCCTCAAGGTGACGCTGGTTTTCAAGGTCGTCGGGGTCCTATTGGTCCTACTGGTCTTCCTGGACCAAGGGTAAGTTCAACATTTGCTTACTATATGTTTATTTTTTTTGATCAAATGATGAGTGAACATGCTTATTTCGCTCTCCCCTAGGGAAAAACAGGCCGTGATGGAGATCGTGGTGATCCCGGACCATCTGGTCCAAAAGGTCCAGACGGTCTTCCAGGAGACTCCGGTTTGATGGGTCCCAAGGGCTTGAATGGCCCTCGTGGTCCCCCAGGTCCCGTTGGTGAGCAGGGTGCTCCCGGAGAAGAGGGTCCCCGTGGTCCCACTGGCGACCAAGGTGATCAAGGTGATACGGGTCCCTACGGACCTCGTGGTCCCGTTGGTCTTCAAGGTCCTCTCGGTCCCCGTGGTAAAACCGGTAGCCGAGGTTCAGTAGGTCTCCAAGGAGAAGCCGGTGAACCTGGTCCTACTGGTATGGCCGGGCCTATGGGTCCCGCTGGTCCAGCTGGTCCAGAAGGTCCTGCTGGTCCTCGTGGTGCTGTTGGTCCTCCTGGTCCCACTGGCAAAGAAGGTCCTCCTGGTGCCACTGGCCCTGAGGGTCGTCCTGGTTACCCCGGTCCTAAGGGTGAAATAGGTCCTAAAGGAGACACAGGTGCTTCTGGTCAAAAGGGAGAGCCTGGTTTACCTGGTCCCCGTGGTGTGAAGGGCTCCCGCGGTATTATTGGTGTCACTGGTCCGAAGGGAGATATTGGAAAGCCTGGTGCCGTTGGTCCTCAAGGAGAAGCTGGTCCAAAGGGTTTGAAAGGTAGCCGTGGTTCCCAAGGTGTTATGGGTCTAATGGGTCCACAAGGAGAAAAAGGAGAACCCGGAAAGCCCGGTGAATCCGGTCCTCGTGGTGATCGTGGTGTCCAAGGTCCACCTGGTCTCATCGGTCCCGCCGGTCCTCAAGGCCCCCAAGGTGATCCTGGACCTGCTGGTCCTGCTGGACCTCAAGGTCGTGAGGGCGATAAGGGTGATACAGGTCCTATTGGTCCTCCTGGTCCTGATGGTGAACAGGGCCAGCACGGTGCACCCGGCCCTCGTGGTCTACAGGGCAAGACCGGTCCTTCTGGAGAGAAGGGTGATCAAGGTGTTACCGGTCCCCCTGGTCCTCCTGGCCCCACTGGCGAAATGGGCTTCCAAGGTCAGCCTGGCCCAAGTGGTTTACCTGGTCCTGCTGTAAGTTGAATTAAAGAAAACATTAATGGCTTACATGACATTGAGCGTTTTGTAATATCACTTTGCCCTTTTAGGGTCAAATGGGCAGACAAGGTCCTCAAGGTTTCCCTGGCCCAAGAGGTGAACCCGGAGAAACTGGTCCACCCGGTCCTCGTGGACCAATCGGTATGACCGGTCCAGCTGGTCCTGCTGGTGATACAGGTCCTGAAGGTGCTCCTGGTCCTATTGGTCCTCGTGTGAGTTTGTTGGATCATTATTTTTTATTTTTAATTTCGTTAAGAATCCGATTTGATCAAGGGATGTATAGCGTGGTATTTTACTGGTGAAACAGAAGCGAGTTGTGAAATTCTGTACAATCTCTTTTGCTGTTGACACCACCTCGTCACTTAAGACCTTCATGGCTTGAGAATTTGAGACTATCTTGTCTAGTTAAACCGCTGCTGTTCAAGCATCTGAATGGGAGTTGTAGATATGGTGCTAAAGAGCGAATGTTTGTATATGTCTATATTTCCCATATTCCCGCGTTTTCCAAACTAAATCATATTCGTAGAATTTATTAAATTTGAAAGACTGGGTATTTGTGTCACTCCCAACTTTGGACTTAGAGATCTATTGGTTGTAATTAGCTGTAATTTGAAACCAGTACTTTGAATAGTAAAGTAACCAGAATGGATTATGCAAGCTTACATAAGTTAAATCATGTTTTTTTTTCCACCGATTTACCATACTTCAGTGCCATTTATTCTAGTTTATTTTTGAATGGATTACATCTTTTGTAACGCCTATTGCCATCTTTGCTCAGAAAACTTAGAACCCAGTCATAGTATGTAAATTGAAACGTTTATCCACTGCATTCATTTATATCTACACCTCTGGTCATTTCGCGCAGTTATTTTGCATTTTTAGGTTTGAAGAAGTTTTTCTTCGATTGGTATTCTAAAAAGCTTAATGGTTTCCCAAACCACCTATCCCTTTGTAGGCATAGAAATGCAGGAATAAAGGAGCGAACATGGAGCTCTTCTAAGTTAGAATTTTTAGCTATCTCATGTCTGCTATGTTAAAATCGTAAGTTGCTGAATATCAACCTTTGAGAGAAAAAAAAATGAATTGAAACGTCAAGACCGACCTTCTTGATTAAAAAAATCGATTTGAACATCGTAGATAAGCATTTGCTGCAATCCACAGGACGAAGAATGAAGCTTTACTTTTGGAATGTGAACTACCCATTTAGCAAATATTGTACAACTCGAGTCCAAAAATCAAATAAAATAGGACTTTTTGAGAGCTTGACATTACTCCCTGCATCTTTCTGATCCCACCCCCTTTATCATTTGTTGGACTTTCTGTTATCCGGCGCAAATTGCTTCCCTTTGTTGAGAACCGTAACTTTTATATTACTGTGGGTAATAAATAATAATGATAATAGTGCCATGACCGGGAATTTACCTGGAAAATTCGGTTAAGAAAGCAAATTAAATGTTTCGTAAGGAAGAAATTGGCCGTGCAATCAATCAAGTGTAAGTAGGAAAACTTCGAGATGCACGAAGATAATCACTAGGATTTGCAAATCAAAGTACTAGAACTTAGAAGCTACTTCTTCCTTTTGTCCAATTCGTATATTTGAAGGGAGGATTAATAAATTTTCTTAAACCACTGTCTTAATTCTAGGTCATTATAATCCCAATTCCAAGCTATATTCGATCATTCACCCACATAAATACTTCTCCTATTTAATCATGTCGATCTTCTCCACTTTAGGGTCCAACTGGTGATCCAGGTAAAGAAGGCAAAGAGGGTGTTAAAGGAGACAAGGGTCCAAAAGGCGAGCGTGGAAACCGCGGTCCTCCAGGACCAAGAGGTCCCCGTGGTTACATCGGTCTTGACGGTATGCCAGGTCCAGCCGGTCCAGACGGTTTCAAAGGTGAAACTGGTCCCGATGGTGAAGTTGGTCCTGCCGGTCCCAAGGGTTACCGTGGAGACTCAGGTCCCATAGGTCAAACAGGTCCTCCTGGTCCAGCTGGTCCTCGCGGTGCTCAGGGTATTCCTGGTGAAAAGGGTCCTAAGGGTCCTGATGGTGTTATGGGTCCAGTTGGACCTCCTGGTCCACGTGGTTCTCGAGGTCGTTCAGGACCCACTGGCCCTATCGGTGCACCCGGTTTCGATGGAGAAAAGGGTGAACGCGGTTCGGCTGGTCCTCCAGGAAAGAAGGGTCCTTCCGGTCCTCAGGGACCCCGTGGTATCGCAGGTCCCATCGGAAGCCCTGGAATGCCGGGTATTCAAGGTCCTCCAGGCGCTCCTGGTCAACCTGGTGAACAGGGTCCCATGGGTTTGATTGGTTCTGAGGGTCTCACAGGTCCTGCTGGTCTTCCTGGACCGATGGGAATGGAAGGTGCTCCTGGACCCATCGGAAAGCAAGGACCTAAGGGCGACCGCGGTCGTGTGGGTCCTCAGGGTAGCCCCGGCCCTGCTGGTCCAATGGGTGCAATAGGTCTCACAGGTCCTGCAGGTAACCCCGGTCCAACTGGTCCAGCTGGTGCTGTTGGTGAACCCGGTGACGTGGGTCCCCAGGGTCCTCGAGGTTCTCCTGGTTACGCTGGTATCCCTGGTAACCATGGTCCACAAGGTCGTAAGGGCCCTGATGGTCCCCCTGGCCAAGTTGGTCCTCCTGGTGAAGATGGTCCTACTGGTCCTATTGGTCCTCAAGGAGCAGTTGTATGTTTATTCCCCACCCTTTACTCTCTTTTCATTAAAGTCTCACCGAATATCTAATCGATAATTTATTCGTTCACTAGGGTCCAATGGGTCCCCCCGGTGCACCAGGTGCTCGCGGTGTTCCCGGTGGGAGAGGTGCTCCAGGTCCAGTTGGCGAAGATGGTTCTCCTGGCACTACTGGTCCACCTGGTAAACCAGGTCCACGCGGTTCTCCTGGTCCACAGGGTCCTCAAGGACCAGCTGGCCAGACTGGACCTCAAGGTCTCCCTGGAGTCCGGGGTTCTAAGGGTCCAAAGGGTGAAGTGGGACCTCAGGGTCCTCCCGGTGAAACTGGTCCAGTTGGAGCAGCAGGATTGAGCGGACCTCCTGGTCTTCGTGGTAGTCCTGGTTCACCTGGTCCTCAGGTATATTTTTGTTTTATATGTCTATTTATTAATAAAGATAATGTACACTATATCAATGGAACAAGTGGAGGCATAGTTACAGCGAAGAAGAGTTAGTTAAGGGAGATTTGATCCGTGGAATCTGGGATAAGTATTTCTCTCTCAGCCTGAGAAACATGTTTCTGCTGTTGCCGCCCTTACAGATGATATTTTGAAGAGGATCGTTCACTGAATCCGATTTCAACGTTAGGGATGATGTTTAGATGTATGGAGTTTCAACCACCCTTTCTCATAAGGCTTAAAATGACGCTGGAAGTCCTTATTGGTCATTGAGATCGAACAACAATAATCCTGTCGATAGTGCAAAAGCATTGCTTTCCTTTCTGAGCATATTCGCATGTACTTAGTAACTTCGTACTTTACCGTTTATGGTCGAATTCCTTTGAGGTAGGGATTTACGCTATTAGAGACAGGAATCAATAATGTTGGATGCTTTAGCTATCACACTACTGTCAAACCAAATACTTTCTTGGTGTCCTAATCGGCAATGTCCTAGCCACGACATTGCGTAAGATTTCTTTTTAGCTCTCATCGGATTCTGATGACTCAGAAGTAATTCTAGGGTAAGAGAACTAGGAAGACTTTTTATAGCCACCCAAAGATGAAGTTTTCTTCGTTGATGTTTGACTATGGAATTTCTCACAGCAATTCGCAGACCTAGATTCTCACATATCATGGCTCTGCGAGAGCGTATTGCTAAGATCGACTTTGGATATATCATTGCGAATCTTGAATATTCTTTAAGTATTACGTACCTAAAACGATTGGGATAGCGTTAATCCCAATGAATCCGTTTTTATAATCCACAAGTGTATTAGATAATCTTAGAAGACAGTGAGATAGAGAAATAGGAAGGAGAGCTAGGCTACATGTCTAAACTGCTGGGTATTGTGCGGAAGGCTAAATAAGGTATCCTTAAACAGCTCGTCTGATTTCGCGGTTTGCATGAGTCAAAGGGTATGCAATACGTAGCAAGACCAAGTAGACCTATGAATCAAGTACTACACAATAATTATGATCCAAATTATATCACCGATGCTCTATATTTTCAGGGCCCACAAGGCGTCACGGGTCCGGATGGCGAAGATGGTCCAGAAGGTCTTCCTGTAAGTGGATACAATTACTTCCCTTAAATCCTCTGACAAATATTCAAAATTTTATTGACAAATATCTCCATATCTTCAGGGTCCAGCCGGTCCAGAAGGAGCCAGAGGCGAAACCGGTCCAAAAGGTGAAAAGGGTGCCTATGGCCCTGTTGGTCCAATGGGCCCCTCTGGCCCACGTGGTGAACGTGGTGTCACTGGTGTAGTAGGCGAAAGGGGTGGTATTGGTCCTAAAGGAGCTCAAGGTCCACCTGGTCCTATTGGTAACCAAGGTCCACCTGGTGATGTTGGCCCGCCTGGTCCTGAAGGTCCAATGGGTGCCCGTGGTCCAACAGGTCTAAGTGGTCCTCGTGGTCCTAAGGGCAAACAAGGACCTCAAGGTCCTCAAGGTCCCCCTGGTCCCGTCAAAATCCTTGATCTCAATGCCGGTTACTTCAAATTCGAACCTACACGTACTAAGCGTAGTGTCAATCCCGATGAGAGTGACATAGAGGACGATTTATATGACGGTTATATGAAGGATCCCGATGCTAATCTCTTCCCAAATAATGTGCCTGCTATTGGAGCTGTCCTACGACGACTCTATGCACGTATTGAGGGTCTGGAGAATGCTGTTAAGTACTACCAACGACCAATTGGAACAAGAGCGTATCCAGCACGTCATTGTCGAGAGATTGCTGAAGCAACTGACTCTCCGCATGGTCCTGTCTCTGGAGAATACTGGATCGACCCCAATTTAGGCTCGAGCCGTGACGCCATCAAAGTGGAATGCAAGTTCTCCGGCAATGTCGCCAAAACTTGCGTTCATGCCACACCTGAATCGAAGGCCGTAAGTAATCGCCTAAATGCAATTTTGATAGCATACTGTAAAGTATTAAATAGGATGCTTTTTCTGATTATAGCTTCGTCTGATGAATCTTAAGAAGAGCAGTTCTGAAGGCAGCTGGTGGTTCTCCAGGCTTTTGGAGGATAACAACAATGGAACTCAGCGCGTAAGAACCATTTTAGAACCGGCGTACTTTATTATTTATAAAATTTAAGTAAATGAAGGAGTTTTGGCCTTGCAGCTGTTCTACGCTCCACGAAACCAAATGAACTTCTTGCAGTTGCTCCATCATAAAGCTGAACAATCAATTACCGCTTTGTGCCGAGGCTCCGTAGTTTACTACGATAGCCGAAACAAGGATTACAACTCAGCAGCCAATCTTCTGTTGTTCAATGGCAAGGTCATCAACACCCATCTTGACCGACGCGTGAGAGGTGAAGGCGGTTTTGTCGAACTGGAAGTGAACGTTAAAGACGACTGCATGGTGAGTTTCCACAAAACGGAAATGACAATATTATATTTATTTTCTTTAAAACGAGATAAAATGAATTTTCTTGTGTAAATAGGATCGTTCATTGACCGGCTCAACAGCTAGCTTCGATCTTGTGGCCAGCCATCCAGAACTTCTGCCAGTTATGGACATGAAGATGTTTGATTTTGGTGAAGATAACCAGCAAATTGGTTACTACGTGAACGAAGTCTGCTTCTCCTAAATACATAAGAAGAATATGATCTCAATAGAAAAATACGTCTTAGAATTTCTCGTCTTCATAAACGCGCATTGCCCTTTCTCTTCTCTCCCAAAGAAAATTTATCTAAAGCAATTAGCACTATCTTAACAAAGAAGAACCCTTCTTTTTTACTCCAAATGCGCCGAATCACTTTTTAAACCAGCGTGTACACCAGAATCATCCCACCACCCAATGTCTCTCCTTACCTTCTCAATCCCTGTCCGATCCATCCCAATTCCCCTACTCTTTTCTTTGACTGTCTTGTGTTTTGTGATACTCTCCGTGTGTGCTTAAATATATCTCAAGCCTGTGTCTAAACGTCCTGTACAGCCAGCCTAGTTTTTAACCATCTTTGATCATGGAAGGAAAAAATTGAGATAGTGGAAACTTGAAAAGGGTGGTATTTGGCTGGATTACATTTTAAGTGAACCTCATATATGAATACTAATGCTGGTAACAGAGGCTGCTGGAGTAATAAATATGCACAAAAATAATTTTAATCTACATTATCCACAAAATATCTTAAGAAATTAAAATGATTTCAAGAACAGTTGAAGAAAAGTGGAGCTTCGGGTTTTAAAGTTTGCAAATAAAGCTTCATATGAGCATGAAAAAAGCCCCAGATTAATTATTTTAATCACTGCCTAATATTAATTCAGCCAAATGATAACTTAGTTGTCATTGTCCATTTTATGATATCTGAACGATCAGGTTGGCTATATAGTCTATGTGCTATATATATCATGTTTTAACAGAAGTTCTGTTCAATTTTTGAGCTATGTGGTTAAGGCACAATCACTTCAATTTAGCTTGTTAATGCTGTATGCTTATCTGTGGTAATTAATAAAATATTTTTCCCTCTTTCAATCGTGTGACAACTACCGATATTAATAACTATTTCTAGCTCTAATGTACACTTCAAATAATGAGTATATCAGGCAATATGAGGCATATTTTACCGCTTGAATTTCATCAAGGAAATACGGCAAGCTCAGCCGCAAAAACACTCAAAGACACTTATGGAAATGGTGTTGTGAATGAAAAAACCTGTAGAAGGTGGTTTCCACGTTTCGAAAAGGATGACTTCAGCCTGAAAGACGAACCGAGAGCAGGATGCTCAAAAAATTGCTCAATTCTGAGCAATTGCAAGTTGTCATTGATGAAAATCCAACCTGAACTACTAGAGAACTGAGCAAAACCTTTAACCTAAGCCGCCATATGACCATATATAGACTTGAAATAAAAAGAGGGCTGGGCAATGGGTCTCACACGATTTGTTAGAAATCAACAAGCAACAGCGTGTGACCTGTTGTGTTTCACTGGGTTACCGTGAACTTCAAACACCTTTTTTAGACCAAATCATAACTGACAGCGACGAGAAGTGACCTTTTACAATAATGCTAAGCACAAAAGACAGTGGCTAAGTCAAGACAGTGGTTCAAAGCCAATTCCACAACCAAGAAGTGGACTGCGCTCGAAACAAATTCTTTTGTGTGTATGGTGGGATTTGAAGGGAATTGTTTATTATGAACTAATAGGTGACAATCAAACAATATCATCTGAGGTTTAATGTCAGCAGCTAACTCGTTTAAAAGCAGTTAATAGCATGAAAAACCGCCTTCTTTGACTAATCGAAAAGGGGTGATTCTGCACCATGACAATGCCAGACCCCACACTTCGACAGCAACCAAAAATCTTGTTAAAGGATTTGACTGGGAAGTCATACATCACCCATCATATTCTCCCGATCTTGCACCAACCGATTTTCATCTTTTCAGGAGCTTACAGAATAATCTAATGGGACAGAGGCTTACCTCAGGAGAAGAAATCGAAATGAAGCTAGTTTCTTTTTTGGGTCCAAACTGGCTAAATTCCATGAAGAAGGAATCAGAAAGCTTATGGCGAGATGGGAAGGTGTAATTAATAAAGATGGTAACTATCTTGAATACTAAGTAAATGTATTTTTGACAAAATTTTCACTTAAATTTGAATTTTAAAAAATGGACAAAACTTCTGTTACAACCTGATATTTACGAAAAAAGGATTAAATTTGACGAGTTGGCTATTGCTATCTGCTATTGCAATAACGTTATGGTCTACCGAGACAACGTCGATGGAATATTTGGAATAAGTCAAGTCGCACATATCGCTAGATCAGTTCGGAGGTGACAGGCAAACCACCCCATTTTATTAATAAATAAAACATTTCTTCGGTAGAAGTCAGTCATGTCTCGTCATCGGAGTCTCGGCGTGATGGTCGGCACCTATTTAGGTATCTATGTGCGAATACACAAACATACGGCGGAACCGCATGTGGACACTATAATGAAGATTTTACAATCTGTCAGTCATTTCTAATCACCAGGTTCTGATAGACATTTGCTGGATATAGCATCTCCAATCGAAATACGAGGCATCCACCATGGATATTCGAGACTAACCCTTTGGTCAATCATGACGTTGTCTAGTAGCCGGTATTTGTTTTTCACACGTTAAGGTCTCTTAAATAGGAAAATATTGAATTATTTTGGGGGTGAATATTATTTCCTTATATGTAGCAAATGAATTATTGAATTAGTATTTCCTTACTTAGGCAAGAAATGCCACGATATCATAGCATTACAGTATTTATGGCGTTGGTACATGTTGACTCATAACTTTGAATTGCCATAATTGTCTGGTGGTAATCTGACGAACAAAGAACACATAATGTCATAATTCGCACTCTTTATCTTAATCCATTTTCTACTCATTTAGCGCTGATTCACTTGAAGGAAAACTCTCTATGCATTTTCCAGAATTACCTTTAAATCACATTCTCCACGATAATACCTCAGTTTTTCCACCCACGAAGTTGGAACGACCTCATTTATGTCCCTATGACGCATACCCCTGTCTGACATGTCTAAACGCGTCCATCGATTTCCCCTCTTTTCTATAGCCGCCTCACCTCACATAAAAGGCACATCTGCGCTCATGCTCTGGCGTAGCCTTATCCAAGTGACTCATATAAAGCTACCCTTGTTTTTCCAGACAACACACTGGTCAGTGCGGACTCCTACACGTCCTGTTCATCTCCTCTCTTTCTCAGCACTCTGCTCTCCCTCTTTCTCTCCCTCTCTCTGTTACTCGTCGTGGCTTCTTTGAATACATTTTGGTCTACTTAACTCTTGGTGTTCTGCTTCACAATTGTTGTTAGCTCTTACTCAAACAGCTACGAATTGGTTGTCGTAATTTGTTAGCTGCAAACAGTTGGTTGTTATCTAACTCCGACACATTCAACCTTCCTTTCCAATTTCTAATTCCTCTTCCTACTCCATCCTATTTTCCAATATACACGTGTTTGAATTCAACACCTGGTCTTCTAATTCAGAAAAGGCTGTTGTAACCTGACGGAATTTGGGGGATTTTTGATTTAGTAAATGGATGTCTCCAAGCATAAATTGGTCAGGCTATGGAGCGTACAACGCCACCAAGGCTGACCGCAGGTACCCCCATGCACTAGAAAATTGTGAAAAGTGCGGAAGTGCGTTCATAGGCCTTCTCAACTAATCAGTGATCAATATTCATAACTAAGTATATTAGTAGATATCCACATTTTTAATGAGCACTCTTCACTCTCTACCTTCTGTGTTATCGCTACGCTGGGTGTACCTTAGCCAATTTTGGGGATAGTTAGTGCTGGAGGACTCTTCTAGAGACTAGTTGTATTTTCTGCAGCTAGCAATACGTCAAAGAGGATTATCAAAGTTCTGCCTAGTGCTTATTTATTTAGTATCCGCTACAGGCCATTAAAATAGCTTTACAAACGGAAGTCAGTGCTACTATTTAATAAATTTGCCTTACAAGTGAAGCTAAAATAAGATTATTTGAAAGATTACTGCAGCAAAATTATTCCATCTGTTCCCTCAATATACGAGAGTTGTATTTAAAATAAGATACATGATTAGATGAAAAAAGTTAAATATGAACAAATATAAAATAGTATATTTATGAAGTAATCAAAGTATTAAACATGAATATAATATGAAGCAGCAATCGTTTCAGTATAGTGGTTTATGAATCGCCAAATTTTCAGAGTTAAGAATAATATCAACTCAACCTTGTTTAATTTTTGCAAAATGGTAAAGTTAAATAAATTGATCCATGGAGAAATTAAACTTTGTATTTAAAAAATTGAACCTAAATAGTCTAATTACGTACAAATAATGATAAATATGAAGCCCATCTTTTCCCAATATACACATTCCCTAGAGCCGTTTTTGTTTTAATACTTCTAATTAGCTTCTATCCCATACAACCGCATTAGGTGAAATTAATCCGATGTTGCGTTCGTTTACTGCTAGATTACCATTCCATCGTGTAATTATTCGAACATTCTATGGTAAGCGAAGTCAAGTAGCACCTAACTTGGCTGAACCTTCTTCCATAATCCCGGGAAAACACCCAAAATGGGTTGTCCATGGTGGCGAAATGTTCTCTGAATTGCGTGATGGTAATTTTAAATTTTCATTTATTTTTCGATAGGTGCAAATGTTTTTGTTCAGGGATGTGTGGGCACTCCACATAGTCTACTAAAGATATTTAAAGATTATGTGGCTGAACATCAAATTAAAGGAATTACAGTTCATCAATTTTTTCCTTGTGGTAGCCTACCAATTTTGGAACCTGAGTGCAAGGATCTTATTAGAATTAATAGTCTCTATGCAAGTATGAATTTGTGGATCTTGTTAAACTTTCCATTTAAGCCAAAGCTTGCCGTGATGCGATAAATAGAGGGGAGGCAGATTTCGTTCCGATATCATTGAGCGAAATTCCTCATCTTTATCGAAGACGACATTTCAACTTAGACTTCACTTTAATTCAAGTCAGCCCGCCAAATAGTCATGGATTTTGTTGTCTATGCGGTGGCGTTGATATAAACCGGGCAGCTATTCAGAATTCGAAGATTGTAGTTGGTACGTTATTTAAATGAAACCATGTTCCCTTTTTAGCTCAAGTCAATCCGAATTCACCAATAACTTTCGGTGACACGACAGTTCATATCAGCAATCTGGACTATGTATTCCACGATAACTCCCCGCTCCAGGAGTTTGTTGTTCCAGAATTTGATGAAATTGATTCTCAAATTGGAAGAATTATAGCAGAGGAGCTTATCAGTGATGGAGATACTTGCCAATTTGGTGAGTTTATATTTTGTCTTTGTATTGGTTTGTCTAGGTATGGGTAGGTTGCCCTGCGCAACTAGTAAACACCTGAAAGGTCACAAAAATCTTGGCGTACACACTGATATGCTTTCATCAGAAGTGATGTATCTGTGGGAGGCTGGGTGCATCTCGAACTCCTTCAAGAATGTTCGTCGTGGACGCATTGTTGCAAGTTTTGCCGTTGGTGGAAAAGAAATGTTTGATTTCATCCATGAGAACTCGTCTGTCAGTAAGTTTAAAAATCGATTCCATTTAAACAATGACTTCCGTAACTGTCTTATGAAGAGGCTTTTAATTTATTCGATAGCAGATCATATAGTTGATTGGTGGAATCCATTTTATTCCATGCTCTCTTGCCAGTGATATAAATTTTTCTAACTTTTAACTGGTTATATTTAGTCAAATAGGATTGGTTGAGAATTTAATGTCTTGGACTTTTTTATTGTCAAAGATGATTTACCATTCCATTATTTAAATGTTAAGTGTACGAGATTGAGAAAGTGTTGTCCTTGTCTTTATCTTTACCATTCTCTTATTTCATGCATTTGCTTGCTGGCATTAACCAATCACTTCAGTCACTGAATGGATGACTATAAGTTTCGAATCCATGTCATACAATGGGGTAGGCACATACTTTATCGCTACGTGGTCGGTTAAACTGTCTAGTTATCAAGAATAATTGAATTCGATATCACTAATCCATATTCATTTGCCTACTCTGGCTATTTAATTTTATATCACTTTGTATCGGCAGAATTTGATATTCATATTTTTCTGCTTTACAGACCTCTGTGATATCGCATGGACAAATGCGCCTGAAGTTATCGCCCGAAATCCAAATGTTGCTGCGGTAAACAACTGCCTGGAGGTTGATCTTAGTGGACAGACTGTCTCGTCTTGTTACGGAACGCAGATTTATTCAGGTGTGAATCATATTTTGCTAGAAAAGTTGGTCAAGGGATTTGGGGCATAGTAGAAGCCAGCATCACGAAAATTTGATCGTTACTCATTTGAGGAAGACACTAATAAGATCTACGACTGGTACGATCAATTGCCAATTGGTTGAAAGGTGAATATAAGGAATTTTAATGCTCTAGTCTTTAAGTCCATCTAATTCTCGCTCTGTTCTGATATGAATAACAATAGCCATCGCTATACGTTCGGATAAATCAAATCTTGAAGCACCCAGCGCTTTCTAAATATGATAAGCTTAATATAAATATACTATATTTATTTGCTACAAGTTTTAGAGACTTAGGTCTATTATTGATATGGACACTTAGATTATTGCTTTAAATCTAATGAGATTGAATTGCCCACGCTCATTAAAAGAAGTGTTTACTGGATCGTATTCTGCAACTCCTATTAACCAGTGCGGTTGGCCATCTACATCACTGTGTATGCATTGATGAACAAATGTAATGATTGGAAATAAAATGCTAAATTTGCTTCCGATGAAACAGAAAGTCACTCTGTCTAGGTGTTGGAGGAGGTGAAGACTTCATCCGTGGTGCAAGTTGGTCAGAGGGTGGCAAACCAATTCTCTGCTTGCGATCTCTCACCAACTCCGGAGAGAGTGCAATTCGTCCCCACTTGACTCGAGGTGCGGCCGTCGAATGTTCTCGCGCACTCGTCCGCTACGTCGTCACTGAACATGGCATCGCTTATCTTTTTGGCAAGAACCTTCGTCAGAGAGCTTATGCACTCATCCAAATTGCTCATCCCAAGTTCAGGTGAGTTAGAGTTTGGGGATTCATTAACTCTTATCAGTATGATGGTTATTTTATAGACTTCCTAGAAGAATTTGCTACTATTAATGTTGATATTTGTATGTATTTTCCACATTAACGTAACTTCAGCTAACACCCCCAAAATATTTACAAAATCGCATCAGAGCCGAAAGAGTAGATATATTTAGAGATTTTAGAACTTTGAATAACAATATCCAATGACCTCGGATAAATTGTGCACTGTTCAACGTTATGCATTAGTTCGAATTAACAGTTTCATAATGAAATTTTATTTATAATAAAAATGGAAGAGACAAAAGCAGCGTCAATATTGTCACCAAAAAATATTGAATAATTTTAGTACTCTATTTTCTCTCTTACATCTCCTTTTTAAGCTGCTCCTTCTTCGTATGACTTCAAATTCGAGTTTATCTGAGGTCTTCTGGGTTTTTGACGAGCGATTTTAAGTAGCGTATTTGTTGTTCCGGAGTTTTTTCTCGGGTGTTATTCGACTTGTTCGCTAGAAGTTTGAGAGTGCCCAACAAGAGGTAAAGTGGGGTTGATATCAACGTCAACTTAGTTCCCACAATACGTTTTTTTCAATTGTTTTTTACGCCTGAAACAAATAGCATCATTTACCTGAATTTCATAGATGGCTTTTCCTCGTTGTTTGACCAAACTTCCAGCCATACGTGAGTGACCGATTGAGAAATCACTGGCAAATACGAAATTACCGGTAGTGATCACACTTCTTTATGAATTTTCACTTGTTCATTCTGATTAGTAGTTCTGCCGGCGATTTGCCACTCAGTATCGGATGAAGAATCGTCTTGTAGGTCAGTAGGAACTTTCAAATAACTCCCTCCAACACTCCCTCCCTCTTTGCTTTCAGCAGGGCCCATTTGAAGGCGCTGACAAATCGCTCTGCCTGACAGTTTGATTGTGGGTGATATGAGGAGGTGGGGATGTGATCAATAGTGGTTTGTCTGCAGTATTCTTCGAACTGCGACGAACAGAACTGCATTCCACTGTCTGACACCAGAGTTTCTGGGACATCATGCGTCGTGAAGATGCATGATGCGGTTAAGGACAATGATAGTCATCGTAGTATTTGTTGACGGTACTGACATTACTTCCGGCCGTTTGGAGTGTGAGTCCACCAATAATAAGTAGACGACACCATTGATGGAACCAGAAAAGTCAAAGACCAATGCATTGGTTTTTCACCTGTAGGGCTTCTGGTAGCATTTTGACATTTGACATGTCTTTGTCCATTCCCTTCTAATATTTATGTCCTCCTGCTAACGTTAACATTCGACTTATTCCTGGATAACTAGAAAAAATTCTTTGCTGGAGTGTAGCGAGTAGGAAAACTCCCTCAATAAGCATCAAAGAGGAATCGAAAGTGGATAATGTCTTTTGACGATGGAATAAATCCAATCAAGTCCCCTTTTAACGATGAGGATGGTCATTTTATTTTCACAAATTTCGTGATTTATCTGAAGTCTGAGTCTTCCGTTAAAGCGTGCCTTATCTCCAAAATCGTGACGGGAATACCCTGGATGCAGTCGACCAGGATGTAGTTTGCATGCTTTTCCAGAGATACACTGACGATGGCGATTTCTTAATAGAGTGTTTGTTGAGCCGCAGTTAACTGTGATAATCCGTCAAATTGTTCGAACTCAGTAGTCTTCCAATATTAGATTTCGAAATCACATCCTGTCGAAATGATTGCCCAGCACTGAAGACAGTTCGCTGAATATGTAGGTATGCCTTTCTTCGATCCAAAAATTGATAGCGAGAGTTTGTGATGAGTCATAAGAGTAAAGCGATGATCATAGACTAACTTGTGGAACTTCTTCACGGCATTAACAATGGCAAGTGCTTCTTTCTCAGTTTGTCCATAATTCTCTTCTGCTGATGTCGGCGAATAGGATGCATGAGCCACAGTCTTTTCTGAGCCATCTGGAAGAGCATGTGAGACCACTGTTCCTACAGTGTAACTTGAGGCATCTGCTGTGATAACTAACGGCAAATCTGGAATATAATAAGTCGGAAGCCTATCTGATTGTAGCATGGATTTCAGCTTCTCAAACGTTCTTTGACAATTAGCAGACGATTGTCAAGCAGTGTCTTTCTGGGGTAGACGATTTAATGATCTTCAAACTTCGTGCAAGTATGGTAGAAAGGTGTTGCAGTAACAAATTAATCCTGAGAATGAAGGAAGGAATTAGACATCGGATGGAGATGGCTTGTTTACAATAGGTCGAATTCGTTCTGGATCAGGATGGCGACCTTCCGAGTCAAAAACGAACCCAATAAATTTTGTGGATTTTAAGAATCAACACTTCCCTGGCCTCAGATGGAAATCATAATTGGTAATGCATTCAAACAGGCATTTAATTCACTACGTGAGTCGTTTTTCCGTTCTCCCAACCACAAATGATATCATCCAGATATGCAGCTGTGATCTTTAGTCCATTAATCAAATTGCCCAATTTGTGGTGGAAGATAGTAGGAGCTGTTTTCACTTTGAACGGAAGTCCGGTTAATTGGTGTAGATTCAGGTGTGTTTTAGTAGTCAGATATTCGTGATATTCTGGTTCGATCTCGACCTACAGATAAGCCTCTGATGCACTCAACTTCACAAAACATGTGTCATCGTTGAGAGTTACAAATATATCTTCAGCAATGGGTGGTTATCTAAAAGAGCTGTATTTAGACCAGTGGAAAGATCGGCACGAATGAATCCTGCAATTTTTTCGTACAACCACAAGTGGCTCAACTCATTTAGGATAGGATACCGGTATACCCTTTGTATACCAGAGAAGAGAATTGGGTGCCTCGGATATAAAACTGGCTTCGCATTGCTAACTACCGCTGATTTTCACTGGACAGTTCGTGGACTATGGGTACAGCTTCCTTGAATGGGGAATCATTCAGTCCCTTCTGATGAA
The DNA here is from genome assembly GCA_900708905.1 of Hymenolepis diminuta. Taxonomy (NCBI): domain Eukaryota; kingdom Metazoa; phylum Platyhelminthes; class Cestoda; order Cyclophyllidea; family Hymenolepididae; genus Hymenolepis; species Hymenolepis diminuta. The sequence continues at coordinate 47,183 of CAADRB010000064.1, read as the reverse complement.
TTTAGCTTTTTAGCTTCTTGTGTTTTGCGGTCCCAAATCTTTCCTCCTTGGCGATGTCAGTCAGATCTTTTCTTAACAAATACTTGCGTTTATCAAACGAGATAATTGAACTGTGATTTGCTTCAGGATCATGGTGAAATTCACTGATCTGTAATACGAGGTTGTTATTGCACAATTTGGGGATGGAATTTTCTATCCATGAATGGGGTTTAGATGATTCGTAAGTTATTACATTGGTTTCAAGAAGCTTTCCTCTGGTTGATCTAGCATAATTCATGTATCATTAATTTTTCTTGCTACTTTTCAAGATTTATTCAAGTTTATCGTTTTCGAGAATATTCTCCGCGTCAGTTTTTTTAATGATGAACAATTTGTCAAAATCACATCGCCAAATAATGTAATTTCAGCTTCCAATCCCAAAGTATCCCCAAAATAGCAACAGATTGGAAAGAGAAAACAAATTTAGTGGTGTTTTAACCTTATATAGCAATATCCAATTACCTCGGGGCACATTGTGTAAAAAACGAATGAAATTTTAATATTGCCAGGGGGAAAAATTTTTCAACAATTACGATATTTTCATTTTCTTCTTGGCACATGTTAATCTAAGTAACATGTATGAGAGCTCAATACGCTCTTATTTGACAGACACCATATCATTGAATCGCTAGAATATCTTCATTTGCCTCGAAATAGGTGATGTGAGGTGATTCTAACATGTTTTATCTAATAATATAACATGAGATGAAATGGTGCGTAACTCTAAACTCCTTTTCAGAGTTTGCCTAAGCTAATTTCCTTTAAGCGTTTCATTTTTCAAATTGAATTTATGGAGCGTTGCACAGGTATATAGTTTACTTTTCTCCAACCAGCTTAAAACTATGGGCATTAAGCTTAATCAGGTTTCAGTATTTCCACTGTTTCTGTTAATTAAATTCCTACTGCTGTTTGAATTAGTTTCCCCCTGCGTAAATGCATATTTAAATGATAATAATTTTTTATGAGTGCCTATCTCTCTTTAATTCCATTATTTCTGTTTACGCAGGTTTTGGGCGACATTTTTCTAGTTCTTTGTTTCCTGCTTCTGAAAAAGAAGTGTTTAGTATGTCGTCAACCGATGAAATAGCTAGAAAACAGAAAAAATTTCTACATAATATAAATTGCTAGATACTTCCAGAATTAAGGTAATTGTGCGTCGGTAATGCATTGGTCATCGTGATCCCCTGCCATATTAGAAGTCACGGGTTCGATTCCAATTGATACACACCCGGTACCTCAAGAGAGATAATATAGAGATTTGAGTTTGCTGCCTTCAAATTATTTTTAGCCGTAGTTTTCGTGCCCATATATATTCAGATAACTTTGCCCACACTCTTTTATAATAACAAAAAGTTTTCACCCGGGAATGAAGGGAAGTTTGAGTGGTGTTGTTTGAAATTCCTGACGGTTAATTTGGCTTGAATTTTTGCCTGGAGGCGCCTAATGAATGCTCTCAATATCCTAAGTTCTGGCTGATATTTGGCATTTATCTTACGAAATCGCTCTCTTCTAGTTATTTGTACTAAACAATTTCAATATATTCGACTGCATCCAGGTGTGCAGCAAGTCATCTTGTCGCTTGAAACAAATTACCTTTGAATTACGTCCAGTTGGAGACTAACTTACTGCAAATGAACATTATTAAAATTTTATAGTTCCACCGTACACAGATTTTAACAAAATTTTCCCATAGTATTTGGTTTTATTATTAGTCAATGTGTACGTCCGCGAAGGCCAATGTTCATCAGCATCATGTAGGTAGTCCATTGTACTGGTTAATTGATGTCACAAAGAGGGGTAGTAGAATGTTCGTTTCTCATGAGAGTAGCTCCAGAATGCTTCTCCGCGAGGCTAAACTTGTTAGAATTCGCTTCAATGGGCTTGAGAAATTCTTTTTACCGAAAAACGCAATATGAAAATTAAAATTACGATATACAATTCATGTTAATTATTCTATATGAGCCAAGTAAACCGTTTTGTTTCAATATTGGAATAAAATTGATTGACTATCTCGAAGTTTATACTTAATTTTCCTCTGTGATCTGTCGTGTGACACCACTCTCAAAGAAATCTATATGTAAAGGCACATTCGTCAATGAGGGTCGATAATATCATAGAGTGTGTAGACAGGCCACCTTATCTCTGTGTAAACACACTCATTAAAACCAATCGCTGCCTTTAAAACAATTGCACCGTAATTTTCATACGATGGAATCTTACTGCAATACAGAGTGCAATATGTAAATTCTATCGATGAAATTTGGTACATGTACGGGGAAGGAAGGTAACTGGGGGTTTCGGTTTTTAAAAGATTTCTATATAGCCTAAGATGCATTTATGATCTCTTTGTCCTTAACAATTTTCTGTTGGAGAGAGGGTTTTAGGTTGGAGTCTAGCATTCAAGGCAAATTGTAGTAAGCGTTGGTTTCCATGGACGGAGGGTTCCATTCAGTTTATTTTCTTAATCCCGTTCAGTTCAAATTACAGAAGGTGTGTATCTGATTTGACTTAGATATTGGGATGATATTAGTTCATTTTATTTCAATTTTGCAGAACTCAGTAGATTTTTCACATTTTTTTGTTCATTCTCAGAGGAATTTGGTGAAGGAGCCATGGTTTAAGAGTTACTAGTGGAGTGATGCAAAGTCCGGCTAGGTTGCCACTCTTCTAACGTCAGTGATCTTTACCACAAAAACACAAGAAAGCATGTAATAGGAAAGAACAAGAAGTCCAAAGTTGTATTAAATTTAGTCAGAAATCGATCACTTACCCACTTACCCTAAATTAATCTTCCTTAAAACTAACAAAATAAAATAACGTTTCTCGAATTGGAAGACCAAAAATAAAGTGGAGAGTGAGGGCAGCGCAACCTGTTTGGAAATGAGGTTTTGTTAAACAGACCAAATTAAGGTATTGCAGGACATTGTGCGAATTGCTAATGATGACTTGGAAGTAGGTCAAGCTAGCAACCTTGCCAACCAATTGGGAGGCACTTGTCAGTAAGTAGATTGAGGCAATATGACGTAAGATATACTCAACCACAATCCCATGCCGATGGAGATGAGAGTAGCCATTTGTGGCAAGATGGTTATTTGCTTTAACTCTTGCGCCATTTCTAACTTCCTCTTATGGATCATTGTGACCTTTCATCCTACCCCATAAATAGTCTTTATCTAAATACACTTCTTACAGTATGCAGAGTTTAATTGCTTTACGTCCTTTGCTAGTTAGATGAGCTACTGTAGGTAGCATGGTCTAAGTAGACTCTATTAACGTACACCATTTAGATAGGGCAAGTAAGTGTGCAAAGGCATGAAGTCTATAAGATGTATGAAAGATGAAAATATGGACCAAGAAGTATAAAGTTTACAAATGGCGGCCATGTGTCTTGCTTCACCACGAATGATAGCGACTAATGACTATGTAGCTTCCCGGTTGGTCCACTCAGCGTGCAGGCGTGTGCTTCACTTTGGTCCCGCAGGGTTGCGAGCCTATATCCAACTCGCTTGCGATTTATACTACCGATAAAAACCATTCGATAGTTAAAACAGTCACCATCTGTCCTTCGGGAATGCTAAAAGTCATTGCTATTTGGCTGAAAATAGTGCAAATTTGCTTCTTCCATGGGATGGTGTGGCAGGTAATATTAGCCCAGTGTGATAGATTTGACAACTGCGTCAGATGGATAAGCAAATACGGAGAATAATTTATTTCCAAGGCCATTTATGAATACTTATTTTAGGTAGAGGACTAACTTCATGGAATCTCCCTGCTGAGAAGCCCAAGTTCTACCACCTGCTTTATTAACCAAATTAAACTAATTAATTTTCATTTCGCAAAGTCATCACAGATTAATGTTATCTAACTATTTTTTCTTTGTGAGTAAGCATTCGATTCAAATTGACCTTGAGACAGCTAAACGATTCACACAAACTGGAATAAAAATTTATATTTCGCTGCACTGCAGCACACAACACAATTTCAGTCAATCGAATGCGATGCGCTTAGACAATTACAATGAACAAATGGGCCTCTGGAGTCCGAAAATTGTGTAATTGGGACTCTCGTACAAATAAAGTTCACGAAGAAAAAGTGGATAAAAATTATACGTAATCATTTGAGTTTTGTCTTGAGTCGTTAGATTACCGTTAGCAATACCTTCAGCAAACTTCAGGATTTGCCTCTAGCTTCATGGTTAAGATTGTCGTTTGTTTGATAGTCCATAATTGGGATATCTAAAATTGATTTATCAGTAGCCTGTTTCTATGCATCTCAGTATATTTATCCTTTGACATTCTAGAAACTGTTGGTAAGATAAGATGTCATTTTTACTTTGCTATTATGAGTAAGAAAGTTGTGTAGAATTTGATTAAAATTCGTCCTATTCATTGAAACAATAAGCTAATAAGAGACATAAAGTTTTGTATAAATTTATTAGATAATACGAAGCAAAAGTGAAATATAGAACATGTTAGTACTAAAGATATTCAGTGAATTACTCAGCTGGAATTAATACAAGGTTTAAGTGTAAGACTTTTTTCAAGAAAATTTCAAGCAACCTTCCTTGTGCAGATAATAATTAACTATTTCGACTATTCCAATCAATGAGGTATGGACCTCTGCGATGGGAGAGTTAACAGAAATCATTTTTTTATTTGAATCTCTTTTTTTTATCCGGTAGAATTAAGAGGGCGCCACAGTTGTATCAATTTATCTATAAGGAATATTCGTTAAAAATGCCCTGGATATTCAAAAGAATCGCCTGAATGACTTCTTTTGAAATTATTTAACTGTTTGTTTTAATAAATCATTTCAGTAGTAGATATTATTAATTTGCTTCTATGAACATTAACAACACAATAAATACACTTAAGTCGTGTACTGCAAAACTTTTACCATACGCTTCTACGGCAGGTTCCCACTCATTCGAGACACCGTAGATTGTGGGATCAATCCATTCCACCTGCTCTGTGTGTTTGCCAACAGCTTATCGTCATGTGCTTGAGTGATTTGCAGGTACATTCTGCAAATGTATCTGGTTACTTCACCACAAACCTACTATTAGCTAACCTTCAGATTGTCGTAAATCACCTGAGCAGCGGCTGCTCATTACCGGAAAATGAATGCGACTAGTAATTGTCAAATACTAGTTCTGACGGAGAAAGTAAATTAGAATTATTATTCATATGAGAGTTGATCAAATAAATCGCCTTTTGATGCAAACAAAATGAATATTAATGCAGATGAAGATTTCCACGAAAAAATAGAGGTGTAGTCTAAATAGGTCTCTATGAAGGGCATAAAGTCTATGAGATGCCTGGAAGATGAGAATGGGAAACAAGAAGTATAGAGTACAAATGGGGAGAGGAAGCTACCATCCTGCCTCATCGAACAAGGGTAATGAATAAGTATATCTTCTCATCTGGCTAATGACCATATTGACCTCTCTTGTTTGTCCTACCTCTGCGCTTATGCAGGCAGGTGCGTCCGTATTGACTGCCAAGACTGTTAGCCTATCCACAGTAGCAACGTGTTAGGTGATCACACATTTCCGATGGATGCCATGTTGGCTCCTATGACTACCCTCTCCTAACTGTCATATGATTATTTTTTATACACTGCTCAACAGAATAACAAATAACAAATAATTCAACTCTACAAAGCTTAAATCGGTCTGTTTATCACAGCCTCGTTTCTATTCATGATGCTCTGGTGTTTGCTCCAGACTCCCAATTTCTAATTAACAGCTTATCCCTCCCTTATTTCTTATTATGCCTTTCAGTCCCCCCTAAACTCTTGGTTTTCTTATTCGAGAAAGGCTGCTGTATTTTGTTAATATTTAGGAAATTCGTTAATTTTAGTAAGAAAATATCTCCAACTCTACGTTGGACGGGGTCCTAAAGTTGTTATATTGGCTGCATTTGGTGCTACTTTAATACACGGAGTGTGTTACTTGTTTAGTAACAATTTGAGAGCCTGAATCTGTATTTTTTAACCTGACCATTTATTTTGTTATGTTTTTCACATTATAGGGAGCAATTAGAAAAAGCGGCTTACGAGACGTTGAAGACTATGCCATCTCCGGATTAATGTAAACTATTTTTTTCTATTCATTATAAACGATAGATGTACTGCAATAGTGTTGAGAGCCAAAGAAATTTGAATAAATTCCACATGCTCTTTTATTTGATTATTTTCTAGATTACTTTGCATTCAATTTGGGAACTATGTATTGACGTAAGATAAAAGAATAATTTAGAGAACGCACCTGGTTTTAGTTCAAGTAGTTGAAAACCGTTGTTGGAATGATCGAAAAAAACTCTCCGAGCCTTTTAAATGAATAACTAGCAACACCTGGCTGGGTTGAAGTAAGTTGTCCTGGATACATCCTTAATGAGAAACTTCCTTTTGTGAATCAGAAATAACAAATGCGGTTGATTAACCTTATCGCTGAATATGCACTGATTATCATCAATTTTATGAAGTCTGGCTTAACGGACGCACTTGTGCATTGATAATTATTGGTACTTGAGGATGGAATTTTACCATCACCTCATTATTGGTCGACGTGTTTGTTTATTCCTCTCGTAAATCCTAACTTATTAATGCACCGAGACTTTTGTTAAATAACGATTTATCTTTGAACAACTGGTATTTTTTCTCTCTTGTCTGTAGCATCAAGGCGTTACAACTACATATTTTAAACCTACTGCAAGTGTGTGTGTATTTAGATAAGCTCAGTTCAACCTTAGAGTCAGAGGTTCATTATATTGCCACCGTTATGTTTTTTGCTAGGTAGAGTATGAACAGTTTTTTACTATGTTATAATCCATGGCAAGCTGAATGATACAATGTTGAGAATTACGTTAAACAATCAAAGGTGTCCTACCTCATTTGATTGTTAGAATTGGGGTTTTGTACTATTTACTCATATCCTAAATTTCATGCTTCACTTGGATTACTATGCAAATTCTTGTTCACTATCACCTGTGCTTATTGACCAGTTGATTAACTAACATGATCTTATCTTTTCATTCTAAACGTTGAGAAAGCAGGATGAAAAGAGTATGCAGAAGTAAACATGGTAGATGCCGTAATAAATTTCATTCAAAGTGAATTGACTGCATTAGTTACATTTATTAATATGAATGTTTAAAAAATGCATCGGAAGAAGCGTTTCCTATATGAGAATTGAACTGACGTGAACCGTATGGTGTGAAATTACTGAATGAGAGCAAATACTTCCCTGAAATGTAAAAATGTCATGTTCAGCTCTAGTCCTTGTTCAACATTGATCAAACGAACCGTCGCTAATTGTTAACTTCCGCTAAACAATCACGATCGCCCAAAAATGGACTATCAGACTGCAAATATTTCTTTTCATTATGCATGCGGGACATAGTTGTTAGTTTCAATTTAAAACGGTATGGAGTAAATTAGGACTACATTGCTATTATTGTAATACTAAATACCTTGTTTCTTAGCGCAATGATCTAGGTGCTCATAAGGTATTACCATGCCGTAGTTCGTAAAAATCCTGGGGGAAGAGGAGGCAGAATTGCAGATATTCCTGGTTATTCTATTATTTAGTAAAATACGATTGACTTTTGAAGGTCAGTCCGCTGCCAAACGGACGGCAGTTATTGTCCAAACTAATTATCAAGATAAAAAGAGCAATCTGTGTTTGCATGGCGATAAGAATGATTGACGACCTAGAAATCACCCAATAAACAAAACGCTGATTCTGCAGCTTTGAGCTATATTTATTGATGTCCTGTCAGTAGGCGATTGGACAAATGATACGTTTTATTAGCAGAAGTTGTCAAGCCCTGTCACCAATATCTGCTCAGTATTGTCTCATGGATTTTGACTGAGATTAGCTGACGGGATGGAGAATACCCAGGGCGGACATTTGCGGAGTGATTTCCTTATGCCTCTTTATAATTTGGATGAAGGTGATCATTATTAAGAAGGGTATATTTTTAGCTTAAAGCTGTGCTCAGCCCACATTTGGTAAAGAATAATGCTCGGCTCATACTTGATTGTCCCTTAGTAAGTTATTTCTTACGTTTATATGAAGTTTAGACTAAATAATTATCAGAGATAAGACGATATAGAATTAAAGAAGAAGTTCTGAAAGAGCGAGGAGGATTGACCAAGAATACAAAGATAGGAGGTTGTGACTATCTTGCCACAACGACCGCTACAGTATGGAGATTTAAGTTGAGTATATTTCACTTATAAGATTCCCATTGATTCCCTCTGCACTCATGGCTCGGATGCTGTCAGATTCTTCCGTACTTGCTGGTGAAATAGCCTACTCCCAATTTCTCAGTTTCGACGCGCTCGGCGTAATATATTCCATTTTTAAAATGAAGTAAGTGCCTTGTTAGGGACTGTGTTTATTCAATGAACAAAATGAGTTTGTTGTTTCTTGTTTCGTATTCTATACCGTAATAAATAAGTGCCTAAATTCGTGTCTATTTCCAATCCGGAAATGTAGAAAAATGCTAGGCACAGAGAAGTTGAATCTGAGGCACTTTTATTAAACAAGTTAATAAGCCGCTTGAACGCATAATCAATTTATATGATTACTAAAACAAAGTGTTGGTTGAATTACACACAGGTAATGATGCCTTTCTTCAGTAAAGATAAATTATTTTATCAAATTGCGAAAATAAGCTAAAATACTGAGCGAAGTGTTTCATAAAGAACGCGGAATCGCTATTGAATAAGATTTTTAGCTGCTGGATTAATAATGAAATTTCATTGATGAAAAAGGTTAAGGAAAATTGAGAGTTCACAGGTTGTAGAAATTAATTTTTGGCCAACATTTTTGGTCTAATTAACAGCAAAATTGTATTAGTGTCTTTCCTGCCAAGTCCAACCTCGAGATAAAAGACGTTTCAACTGACGAATTGCGCCGGCGAATTATTCGCTTGAAAAAATACTATATATGCTGAAAAAGGTCTTCTTGAATTCTGAAGGCTGGACCTTCTAGCTAGGTCTTATCAAAGATAACCAAAGTCAAATGAATTTATTGGAAATTTGGCACGCAATATAAAGTAATGAAAGTATCTAAACGTAAAGGGAAGAGAGCAAGAGTGTACCGGAAGTCTCCCCTCTCGTGGGCTACTCTGTAGTATCTGCGATGCACTAGATACTGTTTGGATCCTCTTTCGTATGAGCAATAGGTACCTATGAAGTGTAGGACACGACTGCGTGTTTAAATAATACTGCCGTTCTGATTGGCTAGTGAAATCATAAGCAGTGCCTATTCGAGTTCATCATGGCGTCTCCATCAGACGTTGCCATACTATATCAACAATGGATTGTAGGTGGCACACAAGTTTGGATTCGAAAAATGCATTATCCGTCTGGAGATAAAGCATATAGTTTGTTGGGCTTGCAACGCTAACAAGTCACGTGCGCTAGAACTTTCTGGGAAGTGCGGTATGTAACCGGTCGCGTAGAGAACACGCGCGGCCGTGCGTGCGGAGACCTCTTCAACCAATCAGCAATCAAGATCTCTGTAGCCTAGCGTGGTTTTGTATTTGATAACTAAGCTTTTGAGAACGACTGACAAATAGAAGTGGGCTGTAAGCCCCCTCTATTCAACATATTGCTTGTTCTTGCTACTTTGGGAATAGCCTAGCTAATTTGAGAGTAAATTTATAATAGAGTACTCTTCTAGAGACTATTTGGACTTTGGATTACTTGGGTGTAGCAAAAAGACTTATTGGTGTAGCATCCGCTAGAAGTTAAAGATACTGTTATGGTAATCAGCGTAGTAATTTTGCTGTTCTCTGACAGAAATTGTATTATATTTATTGGAGAAGACAATTATTCAATGTTGTGTATTTTAGCTCACCCTTTTATAAGTTAGAGTTTGTAACTTATATCTATGACTACCTCTTCACTCACTCAAAGATACTCAACCGGGCTAAATTTACTCTTAAATCTTGGATACCGCCGATGGCTTCGTCAAACTTGGTTATTTAGCGCCATTTTGCAGAATCAATTATTCCTTATGATATATCACTACATTTTGAAAATAAGTAGTGAGTAACTTACATGAAATATTGCAACCTGCAACTCTATTGATCGGCAAGTACTGAGAAAAAGACCTTAAGATTTGTCACAATCATCGGCTAAATAAACTTTAAAGATGGTGCTTTTTGCCTGTGTGGTTTCAAGGCTTGAAACCACGCCTAGAGCTATGACGATAATTCATTACTTTCCAGAAATGTTTTTTTATGTGCCTGAAGTGCAAATCAATATTACTGCCATCTTTCTGCATTATCAGCGTACTAACTTCTAGATTAGCGGGGGAGGTTGGTTCTCGATTAGATGGTCCAAAGTTAAATTTAGAGTGTCATGTGAAGGCCCACGCATCACGCATGACTCAGGTATTTTACTTACATACTGATCATCAGATCTGATTACTCAAATAAAAGAGTTATCTTAATTGGCGCAGAGGTGACTGCAAAATGAGGAATTATAGACGATCTCGATGAAAATTGTGAAAATAACTGACGAAATTATGACATTTCTAAATTATTTGAAACGCACATGAGGAACTGTTCGAGTGGAATGATAGATAATAATGAGGAAAAATAATGATTCAAAGAATTGTTCGATTTTTGACACTAAAGTACGTGGAAATAGAGTTTTATAATTGAATTTCTAATTAGATCAGTAGTCGCCAGACAATATACTTCGGTTTATTGGTTAATATATAGCCATTTGTGCTCTAATTATTTATTTAATTTATTTCCGAATTCCTCTGGTCGATGTACTGGAAAATATGAGAAACTACATCATCCAAATGATATTTCTTATCAAGTCCACTAAGATTTTAAAGAAGTAATTGATAAGATGACCATCATTAAAAATTCTGCTTTTGGGCGTAGAATTGCAAATAATCATTCGGAAATAAGAACAAAAAAATGAGTATCACTAAGTATACTTCTATGAGTGTGACCTTCATTACCAAGCACAGCAGGTCGAAATTGAAAAGAAGTCTAACCTAAAGATTTTAAAATAAAAAATGCAAGAAAGTTAAATGTTAAGTTGTGTTGATCTTGTCCTTCAGTATACAGGAATTTGAAGTCTATCCTACTTTAATTCAATTTTCTCCCTAATTACCACCAATAAAAAAAAGGACTTATTAGGAATCGAAAGAGTAATCAAGAAATAAATTCGCCTTAAACAGATGGAACGACAAAACTCTTAGATTCAAATTCGAAGTAATCTAACTTGTCATACGTATCAGTATTGTATTAAAATTGTCCGATATTATTTTGTTATTTCGTGTTGCATTTCAGTAAAGCCGAAGCAAATACTCATCCAGTTGTATGCATCGTCGTCCTGTTTAGTAGGGAATTAGAACGTTAATTGCGAATTTGTATCCAAGCTATAGTTCACAACCTTCTGAGAGTCATTTACACAGACGAGACAACACTAGCACTAAAGTAACATATCTGATTTCATTTAAAACTACTTTGTTAAAAATATTGGTCAGATGAAATTTGATTAAATGTATAAATTGTATTGAATTCGCAATCGCACACCAGGACAGATTTAATTCAAATAACATTCGAATGAGTTTTGAGTGTTAGTACAAAAGGTTTTTATTATAATTGTTATTCATGAATGCTATTCGTAGGACGACATTTTTAAATTTATAATCAAGGAAGCATTAAAATAAAAATGATAATTCTCAAATAGAACAAGTATCAAATTTGGAAGTGACTTTGCCTTATTGATGGCACCTTCAGGCGTTATAATTATATTAACATAGTTCAAAATGCCAAAATAAAATCATTAAATGTAAAATTATACTAACATAATATTAAAATCGCAATTAAACATGAATAAATGTCGATTATAAAGTTGGTTTTTGTTTTAAATGTTCATAATTTGTTTAAATGCATAAAACACTCGTTTGGGTTTACCTTGAAGAATTTGTCGCCGCTTCAAAAGTCACTTGGTTACATTTGTCCTGGAATAGCTGGACAGAAGTCCCGAATATTGACTTGCCTCTTATAGTGTAAGTCCGCATTGAATCTAGAACGAGATTTTCATCATCATAATCAGTATCGTTTTTTATTCGTGTGTGAATTATTGATATAATAACGGCTTAAAATGACAGAGTGTATTAATTGAGGTATTAATTGGATCGCACTCTTTTTATAGCGTTATTTTGTCCATATTAATTATTATTTTAAATTAATTATTTTAAGCTGTTTTCTTTATTTCTTCGAATAGATCTGCACCAGAATGTTTGAAGAAGTTAGTGCTCAACACATCGCGAGTTTTCTTGAGCACGATGAAAAACTGAATGACGACGAGATTATGTACAATTTGGAGGCTGTGGCCAGTCAACCAAATCGAACTCTACTTGAGTGCTTCCTCCGCATTGTGGATGGAGAGTATCTTACTGTGAGGGTAGATGGCGAGCGTGTCCCATCAGAATGTTTCGATCTGTGTTACATCGAAGATGTTCATGGATACTCTTGGCCACGAAAAGGCACAGAATATCCCCTACTTTTCGGATTTCGTTTCCTTGCCCGAAATATTACTGATGGAGAGGCCCCTAATGAAGTCCATATCTTTTCAATGAATGATAAAAGGGTGTTAAAATGGGTTATTGATGTTGTTGATGAAGCGGTAGAAAATGCAAAGTAGGTAACCTCAGTTTTCTTTCTTACGTTCTTTCTTTCTGTAATGCTAGGCGAGCAATTAAACAACAGTCTAAACCCCGTCATCAACCCACTAGAACTATGTCCAAGAAGAAGGATGCGATTAACCGACCCGATCGATTTAAACGCCATAATCGAGATGTTTGTTTTAAGTTTATATTAATAATAAATAATTCTTTTTTAAATCAATAGGGTGATGGCAGTGGAACAAAGGGAAAATTAGAGGAGCTAGATCACCTTCTTATTGAAATTGAGGGTTTTGAATCTCTTCTATATGATGCAGTTTCATTCCAAGTCACTGGAGCTACAAAAGTTGATAGTAAGTTTTTGTTGTTGTTGTTTTTCTCAAATTCTTCTCCTCCTTTTAACTACCAATTATCTGAAATTGAGATTTTTGACAGATCTTCAGAATGGTTATACTTACCGTCTTCTAGACAAAGTAGTTTTGGTTCATAACCAATGCGAGAGAAAGAGACTAATTGTATTAGTTCGAAAATCGTAAGAAATATTTTGAGGTTTCAGCTTTCACAATAGGGGGAGTCAGGCAATTTTGAATTGCACGGCTCTGAGTTTATTAAATCATCTCAATGCCAATTGCGCAATATTAGTCATCCTGTTTTTTCAGCATCGATTCTTTTCGAGACGACTATGAAATTGCGCCAAATATTATTCAATCATCCTCCCTTTTGAAATCAATCATTAGGTAAAAATATGTATATGCGTGTGTATAGCTATTAGTTAATAAAGAATTTTGCCATTTGTTTGCATATTTGCCTGATTTAGGGAATATTTGTTGAAATAAATGGTAATGGACATATTCCGTAGTCTTTCCCGCACTTACATTAAAGTTGTGCTTTATTCCGCAGCCGCAGTTATTTTCCTTATTAAATTAATAATTGATACTAGAAATTTATGTAAAATTTTATAATAATCACCTTAATAAACGTCCTATAAATAGATTTGGTTATATAAATTAGTGCATTTATTTCTTATTTCGTTCTATTAAACATGTACATGTTGAAAGATAAAAATGCGTTCAAGCTATAATCATTACATCTTGTACAAAATAATCATTACATTTAGTTTATTTTAACATCACACATGAGATTGTCTATTTGTCTTATCTCGATTTTCGCTCTCTTTTCTAGCAGAGTATCAAAGTAATTATAAAATAAATTTGGTGTGCCTTTATAAACGTTTAAAAATTCTATTACGTAGGCAATTATTTTGTCATTCTTGGATAGACCCCATATTTGTTTTCGGTATATTTAATCAGAGTACCTACGACATCTAATTCTGTGACAAACTGATATTATCTTGGTACCAAACTGCGCGCTGTCTGCCTACTAGGCGTATTAAAACAATTTATGGAGAGTTATTTAACTGTTTATATAACACCTTAAATACATTATTATACATTTTCTTTCTAGTTGGAAAAGAATTCCTGACACAAAGTATTATTTTTTCACATGTTGTTGATTGCAACCTTTATTGAAAAAATTCAGTTTCTTCAAAATAGGTAATAAATTTGTGCCAAATTCTTCCGGATATATTTGTTAAATGTAATTTTATTTTTGAAGTGTTTCAAATTTAAATTTGGTAGGAAGTTCGTACTTTTCTTTAGTTTTCGTTTGTGAAAATTTTTAAGGAGACGAAATTCTAGGTTACTTTTAGATTTATAAAAGTAAATTTATACACCAGCTGTTATATTTAGTGATTTATTTTATATAACTCATCAACCGTTAATCTTTAAGGTTCTAAATTGTTTATTTCCATTTTGAAATTTTGATAGAATATTTTGAACATTTCACTCTTTTGTTAATTCATTATTTGGGCGATAGATTCACAAGAAATTATGCTGATTTTTTTATTAAATAGAAACATTATGGAGGGATAGTTTGAACCCTCCATCATACGAAGCTGCTGTGGCGCATGTTGAGCGTATTCGAGCATGCATCAATGTGGTCTCCGATCTGCAGGATCATATCCAGAGTCCAGGGCCGGGAGAATTGTTGAATCGACTTTTCGAGTCACTTTGGTGGGTTCAGAAGATATGCGACGGAAATAGAGTTCTTCACTACGACCCAAATCTCGTGAGATCGGTATGGCGTCCTGCCCTCACTGAGAAAGCTGTTCGAACGCTCTCCGAGTATCTCCAGGCTGGAAATAAATCTTTTTGGCAGACACTTGGAGAAGCTTGGACGGCTCCTGGGTAGGTTTCTCTTTTGATTTGTGTTTGCGTGTATTTTTCGACCAAACAATACTATAACTTAAATAACTTGAAGCCATCTGGAAATCATCTAAGCAAGGTGAAATTTAAAATAATTAAGTAAGGAGTGAAAAGAGATATGGTCGAATAGAAGCTGAGAATTAGGGCATCAAAACATTTTTAAACTCTTTTTTTCAGGTTGTCCAAAGTTCGTAATGTTCCTGTTGCACGTACCTAGGACTCGCCTCAGAGGTTCATGAGTAAATCAATGTTCCAACTGTAGAGAACTTACTGAATTACTAATTGAATTGTGTGATTGGTTATGCCATATTGAGTTGATACTAGATAAATTGCCTCTAATTACGGGGCTCACCGGAGTCCCCTCAAAGTGAAATTAAAGAATATCTTCTAATAATAATTTTTTCCCAATACAATATTTGAATTTCATTCTAGCTTCTGATCTTAATTTTTTTAATCTTTTTGCAAAAATTATATAGGTGTGTAAAGGTAGGGTAATCTCTATTAGTAATAATTTTGTACTCAACAGAATAAATTACGCTAGAATCTTGTCTAAGCTATGAAGTGGTATTTTTAATTTGTCATGGATTCGTCTCTAGAAAACCGTTAGATACTACCGAGGTGGAGTCCCTTAAAATAGTTACAATTTGGAAATCTCTGAGTTGGGATCCACTTTTAATTCGCTAACTGCAGTTTTAAGCGATTGTATAACACGTAAATTAGACGCTTCTTAATTAAATTTTCTGTATGGCAATTTAGAAAATAAATGAATATCTACTTTAATCTCCTTCCGCATCAGAATTTGTTGATCCCATTAATTTTTAATAAGATAGGTGAATAATAATCCTATAATTTTGAGAAATAAAGTCCTCGTTTCTGTTAAAAAGTGGTCATATTAATATTTAAATCGTGTTATTCTGATCAC